>CAUYRT010015727.1:0-32078 GCA_963574885.1 Lepilemur ruficaudatus | reverse complement strand
TGCCTAATAATGCTATTGCTGGATCGAATGGTAATTCTATTTTTAGCTTTTTGAGGAATCTCCAAATTCTTTTCCACAAAGGTTGCACCAATTTACAGTCCCACCAGCAGTGTAAGAGTGTCCCTATCTCTCCACATCCTCGCCAGCATTTGTTGTTTTGGGATTTTTTGATAGAGGCCAGTCTCACTGGGGTTAGGTGGTATCTCGTTGTGGTTTTGATTTGCATTTCCCTAATGATTACAGATGATGATCTTTTTTTTATATGTTTTTTGGGCATTATTCTGTCTTCTTTGGAGAAGTTTCTGTTCATCTCCTTTGCCCATTTATAAATGGGGTTGTTTGATTTTTTCTTACTAATTCTTTTGAATTCTAGGTAGATTCTTGTTATCAGACCTTAACAAAATTTGACTTTTAAACTAAACCCTCTCCCATTGGTTTATTATCTCCAACTCTTTAAGTTTCAGATCTGCTCAACATTTTTCTTAACCAAATGCTTTTTTTTGGTCAATATAAAATTCTTTTTTCCTTTAATTCGTTTTAGTGAAAGAAAGAAGTTCAGTGGGGATGGTGGAGAAAGAAAAGATGTGGCTTCTAATGTCTGCATGCCTTGACTTCCCCCAGTTCCTTCCTCTGCATCTTCATCCACATAAAGGCTAAGTGTCCTTGGACTTGGAACAAACAAGCCTCATGGCACTAGGCTCCTCCCATGAGGGGGTTCTCATTGGTTTGTTCCCTAATAGGTGTGGCAAAGCTTCTTTTCCTTCCTTGCTTCACCTTTTTCATTGGAGTTTGTTTGCAGCTTGAATGGTACACCATGACCAAGTCTCTTGGATAAGTAGCTGTCAGCAACAGCTTGAGATACAAACTGCCTCAGGAAAAGATTATTTTCCCAAAATGATGGTCTGAGGTTGCATCTGTCTTCTTCATTTTTTGTATATATTTGACACATAATTGGTATTTAATAAATGTTTTCTGAATGGAGTACAACTGGGTAATGAAGTGTCACAGTTTTGCTTGTGAATTAAAGCTTTCATCAGAACTAACTCTAAGGTGAGGAGATAATCTGGATTATTTAGTGAAACAGAACCGACTGATAACTAAATGAAGATCTATGTGGTGTGATTTTTACAACCCTGTGAAGATCCCATCTAACTCCCTCCTTTGAAATTTGAAGTGCATTGCTGCTGCCTAAAGTTTTGCTATTAGAAATTCATTCCTCTGATATAAGGTTATAGCCCTTATGAAACACCAATATCCTGAGAGAGATAACACGTAATCCTTATCAATCATTTTGGCTTTAATGGGTGTATCATATTTTTTTCTTGAGACAAAGCAGATTTTAATAGAGAGAAGGATGAAAAAGGTATACAGACATTGTAGCTCATGGAGGAAATGTAGCATTGGAGAAAATGCACTAGTTGGGGTGAGTGGGAGTGTGGAGAAAAGAGTGAGAGCAGAGAAAAGAAGGGTTTCTAAATGTTCACATTCTTTGGCCCAATAATTCTACTTCTCAATGGAAATAATAATAAACATGAGGCAAAAATTTATGTGCAAAGATAGTCATTGCAATATTATTTGGAACAAAATAAAATGAAAGCAACTTATTATAGATGTCTAATGATACAGCTTTAGGGTACAATACTGTCCAGCTATTAAAATTATGTTTCTGCAGAATGTTTTATAGAATGGGCTAAAAGTCCAAACAAAAGTGTATATGTATGTGTAATTTGTGCACACACACATATACCATGCATATGTAGTTTAATCTCAAATATCTAAAAGATAGACACATGTATAGCATAAATATATAGTATAATCTCAAATATCTAAGAGATACGTAAAGAAAAGACTGTATGTATGTGTGTATGTTAATAACGGTGGGATTTGGGCTATTTATTTTCTTTGATATTCTATATTTTTCAGATTTAAAAATGAAAAGAGGTTACTAGAGAAAATACTATTTTAAATATCTATATACAAACATTGTTTAAAAGAGGAGATTGCTCCAAGTATCGTAGCTTTTTCTGTGGCTGCTAGGTAGGCATTGATAATTATGTACATCACGGATCAGACTGGACCTTTTCCAAACCGCTACCATTCCTACTTAAAAGCAATTTCTAATTCATTAGTCAAGTGACTGCATCTGTTTCTGAAAAAAAAACCTGGCACTTGGCTGAACTTGAATCTGTGGGGCAGTTTTTCAAAATTGAATCTTATAAACTATTATTCATGCTTCTAAGGCATGTTCCTGTTATAGAGGGGTTGATGGTTATGGGGGAAGCAGACTTGAAAAAAATCTAAGTTAATCAACAAAGAAGCTATTTTATTATCTTCACAGCATTTGAAAATTTGGCTTCCCAGCCCTTAGCTGGGATGACTGAAGGCTGGTGGCACTGTAATTTGACATCTAGCGAGATGCGGTTGCTCTCTTAGGCCATTTAGCTCCAGTAAGGTTCAATTTAAATTGTGAAACAATGAGAAATGCAAAAGTTCCAATTAACAGCATAATCCCCACATAATATGCTCCTGAAATATGTTTTCCATGACTGAATCTCTGCTAAAGTGCATACATGGGTTAGAATATCAGGAAAGAGCTTAGGCTTGGCGTTCACTTTCATTTTTCTCCTTTTTCTTATGGGGATGGGTATATTTCTGTTGAGGTTATTTATGTTAAATTAAATGATTATTTCTGAAATACTAGGAATGAGTTGGTTGATAATTTAAATTGTAACTCAGTAAAACAATCTCTTTAACTCCCTTCCTTAGTTGTTATTTAATATGAAAAATGTAGAACCTGATCTTTGGTATGAGTTGTCTCTTTTTCAAAATAGAAATAATTTCATTGAATGTTAAAAGGTAAAGTTGGCATCTTATTTTGTTCTATGACTTATAATCCTCTAATATCATTTATTTTGATCTTCAATTTGTTCTAGATTTGGCCGTTGAACAAAATATGTATATGATGATAGAGATAAATATATAGAGAGATCACTGGGTCTCAACCATGGGAGATTTTGTCCCCCATAGAACATTTGGCAACATCTCATGACATTTTTGGTTTTCACGACACAGGGGCAGGGAGAGGGGTGACGGCGGTTCCTACTGGCATCTAGTGGCTTGAGGCCATGGATGCTGCTAAACATTCTACAGGGTATTAGACGTATCTAATATAGATATCTAGAATTAACTGGCCCAAAACATCAGTAGCACCAAGGTTCAGGAACCTTGATATGTATAGATATATGGGGGAATGATAAAGTAAACATGGCAAAATATTGACATCACAGTAAAGGGTATATGGGAATTTTCATACTGTTTTGCAACTTTTCTGGAAGTCAGAAATTATTTCAAAATTAAAAAAAAAGTTTTAAATAGTACAGTTGGCAGTTTTGGTCTTAATACCCCTATCTGCAATTTAGAGATAGAAGACGACTTGTTCCTTGTTGGAAATATAAACTCAGTTCAGTCATTGTCTGTGACCTTTGGGTCCACAGTCTTCAGGGGCAGGAAGGGAAGTTAGTAGAGGTCCCAAGTGCCCTTATGGCCCATGGCTGCATCTGCTTGCTCCCCTATGAGAGTGCATGTGCTTCCTGCAAGGCCATGTGTAGCCAGAGACCTGATGTTCTGCTTAAGCTGCCCTTCAGAACCTGGAGTTGGAAGCAACTGATGCATCTTGTCTGTGGGCTGCATTATGTTTTATATATATCTTACCAAGGAATTGTTCTTAGGTATTTTTCATGAGTTTATACCCCGGTTCCTCAACAATATTGTGAGCTCCTCTGAGTCAGGAGCCCTGCCTTTTACTATGTGTATATGTAATGCAGTGGCTAAGAAGAGTTCAGACTCTGGAGACATACTGTCTATTTCACCTCTGACTGCTTATCTGACCTTGGTCATACTATGGAACCTGTTTGTGCCTCAATTTTCTCACTGTTGAATGGAGAGAAAAATAACATTACCTTGTAGAGTTTAAATATATTAATACATATAAATTGACACAACAGTGGCACATATTAAGACCTAAATAAAAGTTAGTATTCATTCATTCACTTAGTCATTCATTCAATATTATTAGTATTATTTCTGCCCTCCCCACAATGCTGTACAATGTTCCCTAACCTTTGTATTAGAGAGATATAATTGATGTGTCCCAGCCATCCAAGTGTTTCTAATAGCTTTGTCTCTTGATCTTGCTGTTTCTATTGCATTGATTTAACTCAAACACTTTTTGAGAATCTCCATGCTCTGTAGCAGGCACAGCGATTGAGACTCCTTAATCTTCTATGTCTCTGTCCCTCTCCCAGCTCATCCCATCCTATCCGACTCTCTTCTTCCATTCATTTAGTATTTCCAGTGAGTCATACACTGTCCTAAGGTTTTTTTATTATTTTGTTTGTTTGTTTCTCACAAAAACTCAGTATGAGATGGAGGCATTATTCTCCTCACTTTACAATTAAGGAAACTGAGGCTTAGGGAGGTTAACTGACTTTCACTGAGACTACAGAATTAGGAAGCAGTATGCTTTTTCCTCCATTTTTCCAGTGGCAGTGTGCTTTGAGTAGGGGAGAGCCCTGCCATCTAACTGAAAGTAGATGATAGCTCGAGAAGTTGATCCTCTCTTCTGTTTCACTTCCTTGCAAATCAAGAAGCTAGAGGAGACATGAACAGATATGCGTTTAGCACTTTACATGTGCCAGAAGCTGTGCTAGGTGCTGGGGACATAAATATAGTGTCAGCGTCCTCAGTGTGTTTAGTGTCTCATTATCTTTTTCTATGTAACAAAACATACCAAAACTTAGTGGATTAAAGCAATGATTTATTGTTTCCCATGATTCTGTGGGTTTACCTAGGCTCACTAGACAGTTCTTGTGTTCCATGTAATATTGTTTAGAGTCACTCATGTGGTTACACTTAGCTGGGAACTTGGCTAGGGTGTCCAAGATGGCCTTGCTTACATGTGCTGCAGTTGGTGCTTGCTATTGGCTGTGGGCCTCTGTTTTTCTCCTGTGGCCTTTCGTGCTCCAAGGCCTCTCACCATATGATATCTCCAAAAGGATAGCCTAGTCTTCTTTACATGGTTGTTGGCTTCCAAGAGAGTGAAAATGGAAACTACTTTTTAAGGTCTAGTTATAGAAGTCTCATAGCATCACTTCTGCCACATTCTATGGGCCGAAGCAAGTTACAGGGCTAGTTAATATAAGGGATGGAGGAAGAAACTCTGCCTCTTGATGTGAGAAAGACAGGGGTGGGAGAGATTGCTGTAGCAATTTTTGAAAACAATCTGTTACACTCACTGTCCATCTAGCTCTTTAACCAGAAGTTTTAGAGCTAGAAGTCTCTTTATCATCTGATTCAACCCCTGCTAGAGTCTAAATGTTTGTATCTCCCTCACATTCATGTGTTGAAATCTAATCACCAATGTGATGGTATTGGGAGTTGGAATGGTATTAGGAGATGGAGCCTTTTGGGAGGTGATTAGGTGCCCTCATGAGTGGGATTAGTGCCCTTATAAAATAGACCTAAGAAAAGTTCTCTTCTACCATGTGAGGACACAGTGAGAAGGTGTCATCTATGAACCAGGAAACAGGTCCTCACCAGACACTGAATCTGCTGGTGTCTGAATCTCGGAGTTTCAAACTTCTAGAACTATGAGAAATGAATTTTTGTTGTTTATAAGCTGCCAAGTCTATGATATTTTGTTATTGCAGCCATCATGGGCTGTGGTAACCCTAGTTTCATGGATGCAAAAACTGAGACCTGGGAGGTCAAGTGCCTGCCCTTGGCCAGCTTAGGAGCCAGGCTTAGAACCTGGGCTTCCCTAGTCGGTGTCATCACCTGCATATGTTGATGTATGCTTGGCTTTTCTTCCAGCAGAGGATGCCTCTTTGCTGAGTTCTTCTCTGATTTGGGGCTGTCCCTGTTAAGTGTGGAGCACACAGGGGTACAGAAGAAGGAAAGGGTCTGTTTTGCCTTCTTCTGTTTCCATGCCTGGTAATAACTACCTGGGCTAGGCCCCAGAGGTCTTTAATTAGTGATTTGGCCTCATTGACCAGCATTGACCAGGCCTGCCTCCCTCATTATTGCCTCTCATATATATTCTGAATATGAAATGATGTTTAGTTTTACTACATGCATAAAAAGTGGCTGCTCAAACCCCAACAGATGTTATAAAATAGAATCCAACACATTTATGTAACATTTTGGAATAGCCTATTATACTATAGTACATTTTTCTAAAATCCACAGACAGCTACTACAATATGAAATGTGTTACTTATTTTGAAATGGAGCAAGTGAGTTGTAAAATATTAATTTCCTTCAGTATAACCACAAACATGAAAATAATTAAGAGGTTTTATTTTCCCAGATCATTAGGATCTAGTTTTAGATTATTCCAAGCCTACGTGGAGAGCAGGTATTTATTTTGTGTTAGAGACAATATTTATTATCAAATATAGTTCTGAGATTCCCCAACCCGCATGAGGGACGTCTGACTCTTATTGAGGATTAAGATAAATAAGGAGTGAAATTCTTAGGTTTATGACTTCTTGAAGACTATAAATTTCCAAAGAGCTAGTAGAGATGCTCTCCAGGAAAAAAATATTCACTTGATTTCTACTGTGTTGAGTAAATTATAGATTGAATGAAACTTTTCTTTCATTGTAATAGCATTTACTGCTTTTATAGATTAAATAAGTAATATTTGTTATAAAAAATTTGGAAAAGACATAAGGATACAAAGGAGAAAATGTAGATCACTCATAGACTCATCTTTTAGTCAAAACCACTGTTAACATTTTTAGTGTATATTCTTCCCATCAGAGATATAGCAATAGATCTAGGGATTGAAATGGAAAGAGAAATGTAGATATATATATATATATATATATATATATATACACACACATATATATATGTATTTTTTGTTTTGTTTTTAAAAATGGGATTATATTGTAAAATAATTTTGCAACCAGATGTTTTGGTGTTGGTTTTGTTTTGCCTAAATGTAGCAAGAACATTTTTCCATGTCATTAAGTATTCTTTTGGCATACAAGGAAAGTAAATCTTTCTCTCTTGTTTTGACAGGACAGTGATATTGAAGCATTGGCCAGGTGTTTGGAAAACGTCCTGGGCTGTACCTCTCTAGGTGAGTAAGTTTCTTTAGACTCCAAAATATAGTGACAGCTACTGACTCTATTGGGATATCCAGGAATTAGAAAGCTTAGAAGGAATCTTATAGATATTTCAATCTAGCCTCATAGTTTTACAAATGGGGAAACCGAGGCCAACAGAAGTTGAGTGTCTGGCCAGTGGCCATGAAACTCAAACAAGAATTGCTTATTATTAGTGTAAGTGACTCTCAGTCTCCAAGGATGAAATAATTGAAATTTGGTGGTCCTTTGTGACCAAATGGTAGCCTGGCAGTGTAAAATAACAGATTTTACAGTCTCTGAAAAAGAGATCTCCCTACCTCACTTGGCCTTTAGAAACAGATTGCATTCAGTCAAGCTGAAAGGACCATCATTCTGAAGGTTACTCAGTTATTCGAGGAGATTTGGTCTGAGAAACAAAGCTGAAATTTCTTTAGCATTGGTCAGTTGCAATAAATGGGATTGCTGTGATTCAAGGATAAAACCCTGTTCCTTAGATTCTTCTAGTTTTTTTAATCTGAGAAGCCCAACAGTTATCAGAAGTTATCACTTCTAGCACTAGTTGATAAACTGTCACACCGAATATTCTTGCATGCCCTAGATGAAAAGGACTGAGGTTTTTTTCTTTTAAGTTTGATGGTGAGTTTTTATTTTTTAAATTTTAACTGCACAACCAAAATTAATCTCTTCAAAGGGAATGGCAGGAATAAAGATAAACAATTAAGTTTTCAAGTGGGCAAACATTCACTATTTCATTAGGAACTCTACACACAATTTATAGCCTTTTTCTAGCTCATTCCACATCTGTATGTGGGAAGCCTCAGTCATAACATAACTCTTTGATTTTTCTCTCCTATCACGCTGTGATCTGTTTAATTGCATATCAGTAACATTTATTAAAGTACATTTAACTCCTAAGTAAGGACTTGAAGACCAGAAAGGCTTTCCTATGACTAAGTAACTATCCCTGTCTGGACCTCAGTTAAATTAGATCAGTAATTTTCAAATTAGATTCCTTAGAAACCTCCAGGATTGGGCAAGGGGAGTGTGCTGAGCAGCGTGGGGACAGAAGCTGTGTTTGTGCTGCACATCTCTGTTTTCCCAGAGTCTAACACAGAAGAGGCCCTTAACAAATATTTTTAAGAGAAATTACATGCAGATTCTGCTCGTTTACCAGCTTCAACAAAAATAGTTTCACTCTTATCTGTTTTATAAATTAGATTTCTACCCAAGATTGTGTCTTGAAAAAGATAGATTCCACTGTAAAAAAAAAATAGTAAATAACACTGGATTAGATAGATAGGTGATACTAAATTCTCTTCTAGACTGTGTGATTTTTCTTTTTTTTTTTTTTTTTAGAAATGAGCATCAGAATCATAAAGTAAAAGTACACACTTATCTCTGTTTGCATCACTTACTGAAGTAACAAAAAAGGAATAAAGTTGATATAAGCCTATAGGAAAAAAAGGGAACAGAAGAGGAGATGGGAGCAGATGAGAGCTTTAGTGAACTTGAGAAGATAGAAAGCAGATAGATGAGTGATAACTGAAAGCTAGGTGCCTAAGATATAAGTGGGAAGAAAGGGAAAGTAAGTGGTAGGCTAGGAGAAGAAGCAAGCCAACTGAACCCACAGAATCTCATAAAAGCCCAGGATTTGGAGGCCTCAATTACCTCTGAAGGCAGGATGTGGGTGAAGATAAAAATAGGATTAGTGGACAGTATGAATAAGAAGCAAGAGACCCCAAATCCTTTCCCCTCCACTGTCACAGACTGTAGAGAGATTCCTCTTTATAGTCAAGACAAAAGACAGTAGATTTGATTTTGGGGGACATTGAATCAGGGAGGCTCTGGATTTGAGGGCACCAGGGACACCAAAGGGCAGGGTGATGTGATGTGATGAAAACAAAGGGATGAAGTGAAAGTCTGTATGTCGAGTGATGAAATCCCCAGACACCATCCCTACTTGGCTTCTGAAACAGTGGCTAACAGGATGAGCCCCCTTCAGGTCCAGAAAAGTGTGGGCTTTTGAGAAGATATCTCTCTGAGAGAATTTACCAGCCTGAGAATCCAGAGAATATTAACATTCTCCCAACAAAATGGTGGGAATGAGCCCTACCAGTCAATAATCCCTGAATCCTCAGA
Organism: Lepilemur ruficaudatus; assembly: GCA_963574885.1. Lineage (NCBI taxonomy): Eukaryota > Metazoa > Chordata > Mammalia > Primates > Lepilemuridae > Lepilemur > Lepilemur ruficaudatus. The sequence continues at coordinate 22,785 of CAUYRT010015727.1, read as the reverse complement.
AAGAGCTTAAGTTGACTTTTTTTTTTCCAAAAATTTTATTGGGGGAAAACTACAAAACATTTACAGTACAATGTTTACAGTCACAATTTGTAGTGAGCTAATTTCCCAAAATATATTATAACTCAAGTTGACTTATCTTGTTACATTCAAAAACCTACTCTGTCAAAGTAGTCCAGAGAGGACATACATAGTACTCCAACTGTATCTACGTACAACCAACACTCCATTTTAAGTGTACAATTAAATGATTTTCAGTGAATTTACCGAGGTGTACAGTTAATCACATAAATCAGTTTTAGAGAAATTCCTTCCCCCTATTGAGACCCCTAATTCCGCTCCCCAACTACTTTTCAAGCATATCCCACCCCTCCACAGTGCCCACCATGTCGTATACTTAGTATCTTTAATGACAATTTTTCTCCTGTTTTTCAAACCAGGCGTCCTGCACTTTCATTTTGTACTTGGCCTTGCAAATTATGTAACTGTCTTAATCAAGTCTACAGAATTTCCTTTTAATAAATCTCAGGAATTCACCTCTAGAAAACAAAGGTAAACCCCTAGTTTTCCTGAATTGTTCTCATTGAGGCAGAGAGCTAACCTTTCAGTTCCTTTCTTGATACTGATTAATTATGCCTAGTGTTTTTTTAAAAAAAAAAAAAGACCTAGGAAAATAACATATTCAGAAGCCAAAGATAGTGCCATGATTCAAGACATACAGTTATATGAGCAATTTAAAAATACTTTTTGTTATGATCACAGCATAAAGTATAGGCTGTGACAGCCAATTACAAATTGGAACAGATGCTAGGACCTGGGTGCATGTGTTGGCTCTCACTGCTCATTAAATACTTCCAACGTACACGTATTTCCACAGTCTTTGTGATCACTGGAATCACAGGCATGGAAAATAAAGCTAGATTTTTATTTCTGTTCTGTACAGTGAAATTCTGTGTGGATCTGTAGCATCTTGGAAATGAATACGCAGCCTGATCAAAAATTCCGCCAAAATATATTGCTTCTTCATTTAGAGAAGATACATTAAACTTCAATTTAAGAAAATTTTTATAGAATGCAGTTACCTTAACAAACTTTCCATTCCTAATAGTTAAGCCTATGCAATGTTGCAGACTTGTTCAATCTAATTGGCTTAATATTTTAAATGTCCTATGGTGGATGATAGGGACAGGTTACTGTTTAAGGAAATCTATTGACTTCCTTTGTAAAAATTTTGGATTTTTTTTGGCAATGCAAATAATCCTCCCATGATGTGGTTTGATAAATCCCAATTCTCACTTTCTGGGGCTGCTCCCATGAGAGGACACCTGCATTGCAAGCCTCCCTCTTCAGAATGCGGTCGCGGTGAAGCTTATTTCTGCCATGAAAGTGTCCATGAAAGAAACATAAAATAAACCAGGATGATCCTAAAAGAAACCAGGTAATGGGGCCTGAAAAAAACACAAAATGATTATGACCTTTGCCATCATTTTAACAATCTGGTTTTGTGTCAAGTTAAATTTCTGGTTATAACAGTGGAGGCTCTGGAGCCTAGAATAAATCCTACCCAGCTACTTACCAGTACAAGGTAAAACACTTACTCTGTGCGTCTCAGTTTCCTCACTGGCAAAATGGGGAAGAAATATCATAGTATCTAGTCATATAGCGTCCTTAATGATTAAAGCTATAGCAGTGCCTAATACAGAAAGTGCCAATTACATGCTACCTATTGTAATGACGACGATGATGATGATTTCTAGAAAGCAGAAGTTTATACCCTGAGAGGTCTAAGGACATGTTACAATGGAGGACATTGTTCAAAAAAATTTTTAAGCAAGCATCACAGGCTCCAAAGTGTGGAAATTTCAAAAAGAAGAAAATTATAGACCAAACTCATTCATAAATGTATCAATGCAAAAAAAATCCTAAAAAATTACTGATAAGTAGGATTTGGCATCACATAATAAAATAATACATTATTACTCAGGATAGTTTATTCCAGGAATGTAACATAAGGCGAAAAAGTAAACTTATTTCCACAGGTGCTGAAAAGGCATTTGACAAAAATTCAATGCCAATTCTTCATTAATAATTAAGAATCCAGTGGAATACTTCCTAAATATTATAAAACACATTTTAAAACATCTAAGCTAAATGTATGATCCTCTTTTACTAAATATTGAGGACCATACACACACACACACACACACACACACACACACACATTTCTATTGAATAACTCTCCTTGGCTCTATCAGAATACTCACTCTCATTCATTTCCCCTTTTATTTCTCTATTTTTTTAAATGTTACACTATGACTCTACCTTTGTAACCTACTTCAGATTTTTGATCGAGTAGCTGAGACTCAATCTCAGCAAAAAAAAAAAAAAAAAAAATATGCAGCCAACCATATTACTTCCAACCTCCTCTTTGAGGTACCTCCTTGCTTTACAGAGTATGATTATCTTCAACTTTATTTTCATTTGTTCTCCAGGAGGATCACAAAATCAGCAGTAGGCAACTTGGAGAGAGTGAGTTCAAGTTAAAACAGTACTCCTGCTCATGGTCTGTTTTGTTTTAACTACATACGAAACACATAAGTCCTCCAATAAATACACACAGGGTATCAAGCAACAGTTTGGGACAATCTTTTGATCTAGTGCTCTTCCCAATTCCTTTCCTCGGTCACTGAAGTCATAAGATGTAGAGAGCCACCTTCTCCATCAACTAAGGAGAGCCTGGCTTGCAACTGTCCTGTTGGAAACCAGATCCGTGGGGGGCAGGTAGGTTTTGCTCTGGCAGGAGGAGGAAGAGGCACCCCCTGCTCACACTATTTTGCTTTTAAGGTCTAGGTCTCTTTTGACCCAATCAGGATCACTCTTCAAGGCCCAGAGAGGTTTCAAGATCAAAAATGTAGGGGACTTTGAGCCACTTAAAGATAGTCTATAAATACCTTTGCCAGTAATTAGGTTTATTTTTATGTTAAAAAAGAGAAAGAAGTGGGATTACCCCTATCATTATTTGGAGGTTTAAAAAAGAACACTGAGGCTTAATTCTTGGTGCATCTCCAAAGAGGGAGAAGAGGTGACTCCCTGTGGGTTCCCGGCAGAAGAGGCTAGAATCACCTCCTCCACTGCTTGCCTTGGGTGGTTGGAACTTCAGAAATGACTGCTTTGGGATGCAGAGAGTTGGCACCTCGAGCTGCCACCCTAGAAGTGTAGCAAGAACACCGAACTGAGCCAGTGGCTGCTCATAGATTGGGCCTCCTCTCAAGAGCTGTGCCAGCCCGTGCTGGGATCCCAGCCAGCAGGCATGTGGTCCCACGGAAGAGGACCAACACTCTCGGGACTCAGTGTGGAGGTGGCTGTGAATAGAGTTGACTCTGCGGCTCTTCCAACACATGTGAAAGTCAGAGCTCCACTTGGGCTGCACTAGCTCCTTGAGATTTTGAGAGAAATGGAATTCTAATAAAGAGAAATTCGATTTCTTGCTATTCTGCTCAGTGTGGATTTACAGGTTTTAATTTGATTTGGAGACATAAAAGGCAACCTAGTCATGTCTAAACTTCAAATGGTAATTTAGCAATATTAAACACAAAACTATTTCATGGCATATTCAAAGTTCAGAATTCCATATTTCATTGATTCTAAGATACACTTTTCCCCTTCATCTTTGAACACGTCCCAAATGTGTTTCACAATCGACAGTATCTGACAGTTGCAGTTGTCCAGGAGCAGTGTGATCTTGCTGCCCCTTGCCCGACACCTTCTAGTAAGATCAAGAAAGTGACAGCTTCAAAGCTGGCAGAAGAGGGTCAGCGATTTGGAAGAAAATCCAGTGGAGAACTGTTTTAAGACGCTGCATCCCCAGTGCTCTTGCTGGCACAGAGAATGATGCTGTGTGGGGAGAAAAGGTGACTGATGATGCTGGCTTGAAAGATGAAGCAGAAGAGGTGGACTCTCCAGGTGAAGTAGTAATTTAACCTCTTTTTGGCTTATATTTTACTTCTAATGTTTCTCAAAAGTAATAGATATTTTCCACCCCAAAACTGCACACAACAGTCTGACCATGAGAAAGATATCAGACAAAATTAAATTGAAGGGTATTCTACAGAATACCTGACCAAGACACCTCAAACTGTCAAGGTCACCAAAAACAAGGAGAGTCTGAGAAACTGACACTGTGCACTGGACCCTAAGGAGACACGACTATTAAATGTAATGCGGTGGCCTGGATAGGATCCTGGAATGGAAAAAAGAGGCCTTAGATAAAAACTAAGGAAATCAAAGTATAGACTTTAATAATGTACCATTAGTTGTAACAAATGTTCCATACTAATGTAAGATGTTAATGATAGAAAAATTTGGGTGTAAAATATATAAGAATTCTCTTTAATATCATTACAACTTTTCTGTTAAAACTCTTCCAAAATAATTTATTTTAAAAAAGAAAATCTCCTTTGCAAAAAGAATAAAATTTATGTGTAAAGGAGTCGAAGGAAGTTCTTTCAACAGCATAAAATAAAAGCCCTCAGGGATACAAAAGCAGTGCCATTGATTAGCAGCTTTTTCTTAATTTTATATAAAATAATAGAATGATTTACAGTGAAAGGTGCTTTAGAATTTGATGAAATAAGGCAACTACTTTTATTAGAAGCCAGTGTGGCCTATCACAAGACCCCCTAATAAGAATAAAATCACCCACAGAACTTGAAAAAAAATATGCTGCCCATGAAAATCTCTAAAACAGAAATATTATCAATTCTTATTTGTATTTGTAGGTGTCCACAGGCCTCACTTGGCTGTCTTCTGACCTGAGCAGGTATTATCCAAATTTAAACATTCTCCTTAGCTCTTGACATTAGGCAGACAGCTCCTGTGCCTCATTTATCAATGAAACACTGAGTAACGTCTGTTTGAAAAACATCCTTGAAAAGTTTCCCTACCTTTTAAGCTTAGGCAGGGAGTTCTACTCACTGACTAGTCAATTCTGAAAACAGGACCCTCCTAAGTGTGACTACAGAGTGGTAACCAAACAGCTTGGCCTGGGCCCTTGGCTCTGCTGTCCCATGTGAGCTGCCTTTGCCCCTGCTGCAGGCAGGTCCCCTGACCTGCTGGTCCACGCAGAGGGGAAGGGAGGAGGAAGCCTGAGAAAGTCAATCTAGCCAGAGTTGGAACGTAAAACGAGGGCAGAATGCAACTTGTCTACTCATTTCTTGAAAGGCCACTCACCGGTGGTTCTAAATTTCAGTAGGTTAACCAACCTTGCTCCCCGCCCACCCCACCCATTCTTACATCAGTGACAAAGAACTGAGTAATAATAAGTTGACACCATGACAGCGAATTGGTTTCAGCAATGGAGTATAAAAATGATTCATATTTGAACTGCAGTCCACATCCACCCTGAAGCCAGTTACTGGAAAATGACAGACTCCCAATGTTGTTGCTGCGAAAGATGTATCACTCCAGAGGACAGAATCAATAACAACCACAGAAAACCTATCAGAAAATATAATTAGGTGACCCTAAAGTAATCACATGTGAAAAGGCTAGAACAGCAGCAACTGACAATCTTGACCAACTCAAGAACATCACTAATGTCCTGTCAGGAAGAAGGATGTCCCTTCTATAAAAATACTGATGGGGTATATTTTTCTAGAAAATTGGGGAAATTCTGCTATATGCTTGGGCAGGTGCTCATAGCTATGCAAAGTTTCATAGTAGCTAGAAGTCCAAGTAGAATACACAGTAGTATAAGTAATATCAAGACTACACTAACTTTGTTTACTAAGTTTATGAATATAAAATTTAAATATATCACTTAGTGGATTACCAGCATGTTAAACTTAGTTGTACATAAAGAATGTCTATAGAATTATTAATCATCACAAACTAGTAAGTCCTCCACCTTTTAAAGTATTTCTAAGACCCTGAAGAAAGACGTGGTAGGCTAAAGATTACTGCGGACCTGGGCCAGACTCTCAGTTCATGCTTTGTTCATTTATGTACCTTTAAAATGGGAACATAGTAATTGCTCAATAAACATGTTCTGAAATAAATGAATGAATCTGCTATTTTATCTTTTTAATGCCTGGGGCTAGAATAAAGATGGATGAGGCCTGAGACTTTGTAGGAAGAAATGAAAAAATGATTGGGGGGCTGGGAAATAGCACTGTCAGCAAAAGCAAATCATCTTTTTTGAAAACCTCGTAAACTTTAAGCAGAGAATTAGTCCTTGATTAGCCTATTTGTAAAACTGGTTTTCTTATAAAAAGTATATGTTTTTGTGTGAAACCATAGATGTTTTCCTTCTTTAAAAAATAATTAGAAAGCAATTTTAAAGCAAATCCTACACTATTCAGTAATTATTTCCTTTAAATATTAGAAGATCTGTTGAATAACGAACCCACACCCAGTTTAATAGAACACTCTGTTATGCCCCACGGCTCAGAGAGAATCCTGGCTTCTCCTGGCCTTTAAAATACAAACCGCAGGCCTTGGGCCCCAGGCAGGCTGGGCCAATACTGAAGGTTAAACCACCCACAGAAGTGCGGCCAGCCACACCACGGAGCGAACCACTAATGCAAAAATGACTAAGAGCAGCAGCTGCTGCTGGGATTCCAGAATGTTCACAGACCTGTTCTGAAAGGAGCTTATAGCTTATGCTGGTACGTATGTTACAAGAGAAGCTGCTCTGAGCTGTTTGGAATTGATGGCAGCGGTGAGAAGCAAGCCCCCATCTCTGCACTGTAGAGTGAGTGGAGCCTCTAAATCTGACTTGGGAACTCAGCTTTGATTGAAGAGAGCATGTAGAGAAAGGGGGATGGAAGGAAGAGGAGGTTGTATTGTTAGGGGTACAGTGATGTGTACCCCTAACAGCTCTGCTATATTCCTTCACTGCCCACAGCTTACCAACGTGGGCTGGGAGGAAAGATGCGTGCGCTCTTTTTCCAAACAGAGGCTCATATCAAAGACACAGTTCACTGAGAAAGACATTGTTGGAGCTTTTCTGAGTTTTACTTTAATTCTGGTAAAGTAGGGGAGGCAACGCTATTGAAAACATGCACTTCATTCAGGGCTAACTGTAGCATTCAGAGGGGACAATACAAAAAAGGTGGGACCATCAAATGAGTACCATTAAAAGGAAATAACAAATTTTCCTTTCATTTACCATCTCTGTCATGGCCTGTCGTGATGTTTATTTGCTATTTAGTGTCGTATTCTGCAGGTGGGTGCAGACCCTGAACCCCACACTCCCCACACCATACCGTCTCCCACCAGTGGATGGTACTTTGACCCAAGATCAAAGTATCTTGCCCCCAACTCAACCCCAGGGCAGAACAGCCAACCTCCCCTTTCCAAGGATCTGCCGCCCCAACCCATGGACCCCCAGAGATGACAACCTCTGCATTGGGACATACTATGTGCCTGAATAGGAGTAGGAGGGAGGCTTGCCCATGCCAAATCCCCCACTGAATGCACGGTGGCACTGCCAGTTTGTGCTAGGACTGCGGCCACCACATCGTATCAGACACCATCACGTAGGTGTGCACACCCAAGGTCCTGCTAGAGGTGGAAGGCAGCCAACGTCACTGAAGAGGGATAGGAAGTGGCAGGCCAGCTAGGCAGCAGGGGCGCTGGGCCTGGGGGACAAGACAGTTGAGAACCAAACTAGAGAAGGAGGTGGGAGACCAAGGCACAAGAGCCCAGGCTCCAAGCCCTCAAGCATTACAAAAGCTATCCATGTAACAAAAACATTTGTACCCCCTTAATATTTTGAAATACAAATAATAAAACTGAGAATTCCTAACAGCAACAGCAGAGCATTAAACTTCAAATGCAGAGTCCTCTGAGTGCACTGGTCGCCTGCTGGTGAAGCCAGCCCTTACCTGACCCTTCCACTCCCAGTTCCTGCACAACGACCACAACTCCGAGGTTCTAGGTCATCTGATTTCCTGTGGGCCTGGCACAGAGTCAGGGGCATCTCCTTCAGCCACTGTCCCAAACTAACCCTGATTCTCTCTCACGCTCTGACAAATTCTCTCCCTGGCAAGGCTAGCAGATATTTAATAGACTATTTCTCTTACCCGCTTGTCCCACCAGCCAGTGCACAGCCTTTCCTAGTTTAGCAGACCTGTTAGACATTAAAATTGTTGGCTTTATTGCCTGTAGCTTTTTCCTTGCCTGTTTTATGTGCACGCTGCAGAGAAGTTTGGTGTAGGGTGTTGTCTGTTAGCTGGTTTAGGTTTGGCAAGGGCTTGCTTTTGACATGGAGCCTGTGCATGCGCAGAAACATTATCCAGCAAAATCCTTGCTTCGTTAATGTTATCTCTACAAGAAGTGGTATTGAAAAATCAGGACTTCATTTGTATATTTTTTTTTCAAATAATAAAGCTAGGTCACATTAGCTGTCACATGGTGTCAAAAGGCAAAGCCTTCTAATCAGCAAGATTTTTTTTCTTTCTTTTTGAATGTTCTAGTAAGCTTGGCCATGTAGGGATGAGGCATCAGGAATAAGTTTCACAGGATGAGTGTTTTCCCTGTATGCCATGGGGAAAAGCACTTTGGCATGGTGGTCAGATACACAGGCTCTGGGGCCAGACTGCTGCTTGTGGATTTCTAAATCTTTTGGAGATTTACTGTCTGTATTGGGATGAAGAGGATGATGATAGTACCTGCTTTACGAGATTGCTGCAAGGATTTAATGACCCATTCATTTCTGTAAAGCCCTTGGCCCCACACATTTTGTGGGTGCTCAAAAACTTTAAATCATCAGCTAATAGGTGGATGAGAACTTCCACTCCAGCATTTGCTGGCCAGCGACTATGTGCCCAGTCTGGAGAATGGACACACACAGCAGAGGCAAACCCGAGGCAACCTCCCCTTGACTTTGTCCCTCCTTTTTTGATGCGAAGCCTCCCCAGTGGCAGGAGAAAAGGCTGGGTTACCACCTTGGGATCAAACTGCGAAGTGCTGGGGACCATGCTGAGAATTCTAGGCTTTCTCCCATATATATATTAAGCTTATAGGTTTTTCAACTGAACTGGGGTACCAGTGAAAGAAGGGGGAGCACAATTAATAATTCCACCAGAACAACAGATGTAAACCGTGACCGTGCCAGATAAACCAGGCTATACAGCTGCTTTACTAATAGGGTAGAGTCAACCCCTTAACCCAGTTGAGTAAGGTTTTTCTCCCAGATATTTCCATTATAGGCAAGCAGAGACTTCTTATTTTGACAGAGAGCCTTCCTCGGCAAACTCTGGGTGGTCAGCTACTGCAGCTGTATCTCTATAGCTGCAGTGTGGATACTGTGGGCATGCTGCATACCCCGTACAGCTATGGGTACACTGGCCCTGGCTGTGCAGTCCACGAGGGAAGGTGAGACTCAGCCCGGCCCTGAGGAGCTCACCATTTTGCTGTGAGACACAACACAGATGAAATACACACGCACCCCAAAATAATCAGGGAACAACACAAAACAGAATAAAACCAAATGTTGGTCTTCACAGCACAGCACTTGCTATTATCCACGTGTGCCAGAGAGCACCGAGTGCCCAAGAAAAGTAAACGTTTAAAGGGAAATAGTATACGGATAATTAGGGAAGTTGATGTGACTATATTCCTTGATTTTGAAATGTATCCCTAAATACAAATTCTGAAGTCAAAATATTATCGTGCATATCTGTTCCACATAACTCTCTCATTTATCCTCCTATTGGCAGCTGTCTTTCCATTTGACTCTTTCTCAATAGCAAGACTCTTGAGATGAGGTTGAAACAGTACATCTTTTTGGCCCATGACAGAAAGGGCCATTAGTCATTTTGGGGGTACCCTTTAAGATATCACAGAGAATGGCTCATAAAAAGTTAGATTTTGGCCTCAGTACATTGTGTAATACACTTGAAAAAAATTGTCATGCTTTATATTGAATATTGTGAATTTTTAAATTGTATTTCCAAGAAAAGATAGACTTGGAGACAGTTTATCACTTGGTGAGGTCAGGCAGAACATGAAAACATTGTAGCTGAATCCAGTAGGAAAAAATAGGACTTTGAAAAGATGTTCTCTGTACCAAAACATGATGAAATGGTCATCTCTTATCAAACGAGAGATTTCTGGTATAAACTCATGGTGAATTGTTAAAGAGATGGCATACCTTTATTAAGAAATTGATATCCACTAGGCCAATTTTTTTTTAAAAAAATCCTTTTTGAAGCTCAAGTTCTGCTAAGTTTTATACCTTGGAGGAAAACCAAATGATTCTAGGATTCCTAATTTTTTTAATAAGTTTGGACTCATCTGAAGATTTAAATCCAAATACTTCCCAAGTGGTAAATCTATTTCCAGAGAAATAACTAAGAATTAGATGACATTTGAAAATAGTTTTAAATGAGAGAAAAATCCATGTTAAATGGTACCCACAGCTGCTTCAGATTTCCTGGGTCTCTCCCTTTCCTCTCTCCTATTCATTCATTTATTCATTGTTTCTAAATTCACGATAACATTGAGGGTAAAAAGAAATCTAAGACTCCTGCAGTCTTTTGCTCCTGGGAGTTTTCTATTTGGGAGCTGAATAGTTCCGTCAGTTATTTTCAACCTCTACTTCCAGCTATTTTTCTTCAGTGAATCCACAACCACCTCTCTTGTGACATTTAGCCTTCAGTAAACAAATAGTAGCAATCTCTATTATTTTATATTTCATCCCACTTCCATAAAGATGAATAAAAGCATGCTTAAACATTTTTATAAAAAAGAAAAAGACAGCTGAAATTCTATGGGTTACCATGATAAAAAAGAGAAAAATTGTGTATTTCCTCCTGCTTTCTATACAATTATAAAAATCAAGGGTAAAACTTGTAAGGGGTATTAATAGTCTATAAGAATAAGAATTGCATTAAAATTTGTAAGTACATAATTTATATTTATTCATTTCTGGGTCAATAGTTGTAAATAAACTTTGTTAAAATTTTTGAAAATTAAATTTCCCCTGTGATATAAAAAGTGAGAAACTTCAGATGATTCAATTCTTGCCTGAACTTGCTGAGATAAAATTGTCATCAGTTAAGTAAATGAAAAAATGCCATGCACTTATTTTGATCTATGTTTAGTAGGGCAGGTCAAAATTCTTGCTATGTTCTTACTCAAAATTGCTTTATTAGAGTAAGATTAGAAAAATGAAATCTAGAGATGACAAACACTTTCAGATATGCATTTCTGGGGATGCATCATATTCTCCTTTGGAGTCCACGCCTATGGAACTCTGAGGGGCACCTGACAACTCCATTCGCTAAGGGCACCACACAGGCAGCTTTGACACAGGAATACCCCCGTGACAATTAAGGAATGATAATGACCACGGGAGATTGTGCACCAACCAAGGGTGCTGGGGCACAATCTTAGATTTTGCTGCTTCTTTTGTTTCTCAATCTTGTTTCGAGAGTTGTCCCTGCCTGGAAAACATACTTGGGTATGACAGAGGAATGAGTATGGCTTTTTTTTTTTTTTAAATAACTGACAGCTCTGCTAAAAAAATCCACCCTTATAATTTTACTGACACCACCTCCCCACCCTGAAATACAAAACAGAACAAAACCACAGAACTACCACTCAGACCAAGGTTTTTCAACCTAGGCACTAAACTCTTAGAGCTGTCCAAAACTTTATGATTTAGTCCAGTCATTATTAGCAATGCAGACAAATCTCAGAAAGGTTAGGTCCATCATCCAAGAGCACTCGGCTTGTTATACATAATAGCAGCTGACAAAATTTATACAACACGCCTATTTGGTCTATATGAGCTGCTTTATATGGTTTATCTACAGTCTTCACAGTGCTTCTCAAAGATTATTCTCTATTTTATATATGAGAAAAATAAAACTCAGAAGAGTTAAATGACTTACCTAAAACTACTCCACAATAAGTTGTGTAGAATTTGAACCCAGCTCTATCTGACTGAAAAGCATTAATATGCAGATATTCTTTCCCCACATCGTGCCGACTCTCAGGTAGAAGACTATCTTTCCTAGAAGGCAGATGTTAGCATTCTGGTCCGGGACTTTTTCCAGGTCAGAGTATCTCCGGGGCACAAGCACTGCAGCCTCCTCCTCACCACTGCTGGCCTCACTCTGAGGAGTTACAGGCAAGATGGCAACTGGGAGGCCCCAGCTGAGTGTGAGAAATACGCTCTCTTAGGGAAAGGAGTGTAAGGATTAGCAGCTGTGAGAACGTGATAATTAAAACATTCACCCTCATCAATCCCTTTGGAGTCCTAACACCTGGGTGAAGGGCAAAAATACTACAATGTTTCTACTGCTGTAATCAATCTACAATCTTGGATCAATTTTTACAGAAAGTTTATATGACTATTAATTTATAAAATGGCAAAAGGAGGATTCTATGTTTTTTTCCTTTGCATGGAAGACCAGTAAGTAGCTTGGAAACACCTCTGTCTATACTTAGTAGATAGATATTAAAACAAACACAGAAATGCTTATAAATGATTATTCAGTGGGAATATTAGTCCACAGATCACTAAATGTTAGCTTGAATATTTCTGGATAATCAACAGCTTCTCATTTCAATGGTAAAATGAGAAATAATGGTAAACACATCATTAAACAAGTAAAATGTGTCAGACAAAGTAGCACTTAATATTTGTTTTGAAAATGAAAGTAATTTACTGTGTTTGGCTATGGCTTAGTTCAACAGAAAAAAAATGCCACTATCCTATTACAAACGAAAGAGGAGGAACTGTAAATGATGCTCTTTTTTCTATAAGGAAATAAAACTTCTTTGCTCTTGTTTCAGCACCTTGCACTCAAGGGATTTAATTCATCACTTTGTGATCATGAATTGACTACCCCACCCACAGCATATCTGTGGAAAAATACACCTATTACAGATGAATAGAACTGAGAATGATCACACAATAAGCCGGTGGCAGAAAGGGAATAGAGCCGCAAATTTCACACATACATTTTCTGGCAGGCGGGATAATGCCCCCCAAAGATTGCCCACAATCTAATCCCCAGAACCTGTGAAGATGTGAGATGGCATGACAATGGAGAAATAAGGCTGCAGACGGAATTAAGGTTGCATCCAGGTGGGCTGAATATAATCACAAGAAGGGTCCTTAAAAGTAGAAGAGGGAGGCAGATGAGAAGGCCACGGTGACAGTGGTGTGGCATGGCGTGGCGTGGCATGGTGTGGCGTGGTGTGGCGGTGATATGACCTTGACCTAGTGCTGCTGACTTTGAGGAGGGAGAGGAATGTAGCAGCCTCTAAAAGTGGAAATGGCAAAAAACCAGATTCTCCCCTCAGAGCCTCCAAAGGGAATGCAGCCCTGCCCATACCTTGATTTTAGCTCAGTGAGACCCAGATTGGACTTCTGACCTGCAACTGCAAGATAATAAGTTTGTAACATTTTGAGCCACCAAGTTGGAGGTAATTTGTTACAGCAGCAACAGGAAACAGCTGTACATACAGCAGCTTATATACAGCTGCTTAATCAATTAGGACCAATTAATGCCAATGCAATCATGGAAGACTATAAGTAATCAATTTAAGCAACCAAAAAATAACATTTAACTTGGAACACAAGTCCATTTTTGAAGTAATAAAAGCAGCACACAGATTCCTTGGCTTAAAGAAATACGGGAAAGGAAATATGTAAGAGGAATGTTTTTTCGCTTCCACTAGAATACTAAAGAAAAATGGGATTAATAAAAAGAACATATTGATCTCAACGATGAGGTAAGAGGTTTTTAAATGCTAATTGGAAATACCCGTCTAGGAGTTCTGGAATCCTTGTCCCTAGAGTTCTTTAAGATGCACAGTGACCTATCTATTTTATGTATCTCGAATGGTTTATTTATTTATTTGCCTGATAACAGAGCTTAGATTAAACAATCTTTCATGGCCTCCTCCAGCCTAAATATTCTATATAGACTTAAGTCTATTCAATTCCATGCCACAAATATTTATTGCCTATCTACTCACTGTAAATTATTCTGATATGAATAGCCAAAGATTAAAACATAAACCTTGACTTTACGTTTACAATATAATACTTATTTAGTAACAAAGGCAAACAACCATATTCAAGCTAGACAAGAAGAATCATAAGGGATATAAAAGTGTCATATTGATAAAAACCCATCACATAAAAAACAATGCATTTTTCAAGCATTGAAAACTAATTCATGTGATTAACTGTACACCTCGGTAAATTCACTGAAAATCATTTAATTGTACACTTAAAATGGAGTGTTGATCATACGTAGATACAGTTGGAGCACTATGTATGCACTCCATGGACTACTTTGACAGAGTAGGTTTTTGAATGTAACAAGATAAGTCAACTTGAGTGGTAATATATTTTGGGAAATTAGCTCACTACAAATTGTGACTGTAAACGATTTGTAGTTTTCCCCCAATTAAAAAAAAAATTCCAAAAAAAAAAATTATACGTCCATTAGACTTTCATTGAATTAACTCTTCTGGTCATAAAAACATGTAGCCATTTTTAAACTGTTTCTCATTTTATCCAAATATTTAGAAACAAGTTTTACAAAGGAAATGAATTAACATTTATAAGGTACCTAAAATAGTGTCTAAGAGACAATATGCACTTATTGAGTCTGTTAAATGAAAATAAAATAAATAAGTTAACCATCTTCAAGAACATTTTATGACTCTTATCATTTCACTTGACCTCTACTTTTGCAATTCAATATCCCAGGGTCTCAAATTATCTACTTAACTTATTTTAGCCCTCTCCTTCAAATTTCTCTCTCTATAAACCACTTAAAATATTTGAAATGAATTTAATATTATTACATTCTAATCATTTAAATCTCTTTCTAAAATATGACTTCTATATAATTTTCTAAATCCTTATTATAGATTTCAAACTTAGTCAGTCAGCCCTACCTAATTACCTATTGCCTCTCCTTCAGCAATGCATTCTGCTCTCTTGACATGGAGTATTCAAGACATGGGGGAAAGCATGCTGTTCTGTCCTTCTTTGTGACAAGTAGGTCAGGTCTTACTCAAATGCCACCTCTTCTCTTGAAGACTTAACCTGATCATTACAGTCAGAAAGCAGGCTTTCTTCCTTTCCACTCTGATGGAACTTAATGTTTAAGATTCAAAAGACATCATCACCCAATGCAGAGTATAATGGATATGTTGGTGTGATCTGTCCTGCTTAGCAGAGTAGAAGATGGTAAAAGACTGATTGAAACTTGGCAAGTTATTTGTTCACACTAAATTTTGCTGAATGTTGAATTGGTTCAGGAATGACATACGCTGGATCACTGTGTCTTTTCTTTAAAGTTCTAACTACCACTGGCCTCTCCCAACCTTCTCTCCACTCCCTTAACTGTAGCTAGATTTTCTCCTAAGCCTTAGATCTGGATAGTGAGTCTTTCTTTCTTCTCCTCTAACTTCTTCTTCCTCTCCTACTCTCCTCTCCTCCCCTTTCCCTCCCCTCTTCTCTCCATCTCTCTCTTCCCACCCCTTTTGGATTATGAACTATAAAGGATTTGCTCGAAAAATTAGTAATCTTAAAAAATACAGGGAAAAGCCTATTAGTTTCTTAAGGGCTCAAAAATTAGCATGGCATTGATGAAAAAGGTTATTAAACAGCTAAAATTAGTCAAGAAAAGGAAAAATATATCAAAATATTGAAGCTACCTAAACATTTCCTCTTAATTAATAATACACTAAATGCAAATGTATCTGATATCTAACAAATAAGATATTTTACGGAAAATAGAAAGAATTAAGAAATGCCTTTAAATGTTTTCTTTATACATCTTGAATTTGCTATCTTATTTTCTGTTCGATAAGCAAACGGAAGAGTGGAAGGCTCAGGGAGGAGACAGCCACGGTGAAATACCTAAGAGAAATTAGTTGATTTGTACACTAACTTTTTGATGTTATCATTATTACACTGGATGACACAAGGCACAGCCTGATATCAAATTAGAATCATTACTTTCTATGAGTATATTATCATATTGAGATTGTTATCATGTACCATACAATTAAATACTGTTGAAATATGATTATAAATAGAAAGGTGATATGGAACTAACCAGTTGTAATGTCCATTTACCACAAATTCCCCCATTAAGTGCAAATACCTCCCATAAGCACTCCGATTTAAAAACTGCATGTTGCTATAACTTTAACACTATGTAATTATGTAATTGTAACTGTTTTGTAGCTTTTTCAGAGGTTAAATAAACAAATAAGCAACCAAATAAATTTAAAAAAACATCCAGGAGTTTCTTATGGAAATTTGATTTTGAAATATTGTTTGACTTAATTCCAGACAACCAGGCAAGGAAAATATTTAAAAATCAATAAATATATATTAACTGAATAATTGGATGATTAAAAATAAGTAGAAAAATGAGTTAAGTGAGTCTCTTGTTTTATATCACTAATATTATAACTGATCCATAATGAATGTTGTAATTATATGGAAATTGCAAAACTAACACTCCAACTATTTACCAGTTTTTCAATTTACTATTAACTATTTACTATTCAATTACTATTAACTATTACTATTCAATTTACTATTGCTAAGTGAAAATAGTCACTCAGTTGTAGAGTACACACAAAATTATTTTTTAGTTTCATGAGTCTAACCTTAAATATCACATTTCCTCAGATTTGAGCCTATGCCACCCTATCCCCATAGCCATAAAATAAATGTAAATAGAGGTAACCAACACAGAATAACCAGTCATTCCAATTCCATACACTGTGCAGCATCAGCTCAATGCCAAATTTTTAGCTCTAATGCACAATTTCAAATATTGCACAGTTTAGATTATTGTTTTCCTGCTTAATGATCTAATTAAGTATATATATTTAGTTTTATATGGGCAAAGTCTTCAATCTCTAAAAATATTTAACACATCTACAAATTTTGGAAACAGAGGAATTTATTCACATTACTTTTCTCTAAATTTAGAAAAAGAACCACAGGCACTTAAAAACTCACCTCTAATAGTAAAAATAAAATCAAATTTAGCCACATTTCATGAAAATAACAGCAATCATATAGATCATTTTTATAATTCATGATATTAAATAAAAACTATTGAACTGGTAGCCATTTTTTAAAAAATTGCTTAACATTTTATACTTAGTAAAAATCATTAAACATTCATGATATCCCAGGCACACAGATGAAAAAGACTGATTATTTATCCTTAATGAAATCACAGACTTGCAAGATAAACATATTAAGGGATAATAAAGGTACAGTATGGTAAGTACTTATATAAAATTTTGAGTCTACTAAATTAAAAATTCAAGGAAAGAGTAATTAACCCTTCTATCAGAGATAGTAAATCCTTCCAAGAGGAAGTGATATTTCACTTAAAACTGACAAAATGAGGGAAAACATTCCAAGACAAAGAACATTGTACTTTTTTTTTTTTTTTAAGGGACAGGGTCTTACTCTGTCACCCAGGCTTGAGTGCAGTGGTGCAATCATAGCTCACTGCAGCCTCAAACTCCTAACTCAAGGAGTCCTCCCACCTCAGTCTCCCAAGTAGTTGGGACTACAAATGCATGCCACCACACCCCGCTAATTTTTTAAATATTTGTTGTGATGGAGTCTTGCTATGTTACCAGGGCTAGTCTCAAAATTCTGGCCTTAAACAATCCTCCCATTTAGGCCTCAACAAAGAGCTAAGATTACGAGTGTGAGCCACAACACCTGGCCAAATTTTACATTTTTCAGTGAAATATTCTCATTGTTCTCATTGACTTTAAGACATGAGTTTAATCTGTTTTCTGTTTTACATGCTGAGGTTCTACACAAGATCATATATGAAGAAAGTTTTCTATTGTTGATTTTTTAAAAAAAAGTATTGAAATCATTGCTGCAACTCTTTACTGTTTGGAATTCTCTCAGCAAAATATTATTACAGTGTGGACATTTCCTTTCCTTGATTGTCCCTACTTCAGCCAGTCTTCCTAGCTTGGGCCATCTTTTATCTCTGTCCTTTATAAGTGTTTATTCAGCAGAGCCAAATTTGACTTAGTATATCAATGCTGCTTTACACCTAATTAGGAAGCCCAAATATTGGGAAGAGAAGCCCTCAAAATGTTAGTGATGGTAGTTTTGAAAAATGTGTTAAACTATAAATGTGATGTCTAGGAAGAATGCAGTTTTGATTTGAGAATTGGGGAAAGATATCATTAGAACAAAGCCCTAATGTTACATATTGTTCAAGTATGACTTTAGAGATAGATGCTACTTAGCATTCTTCACCTACTTTTTAACAATTGTGGAATCTTATAACAGCAAGGTTCAACACCAATTTATATATAATGGGCTAATCTTATCACATCAAGATTTTTTTTGTTTGTTTGTTTTCTTTGGAAACAGGATCATGCTGTTTTGTCCAGGCTGGCCTCAAACTCCTGGGCTCAAGGGATCCTCCCACCTCAGCCTCCTCAGTAGCTGGGACTAGAGATGCTCCACTGTGTGCAGCACATCAGGATTTTATTGGATAAAATCACGTTTCTGGTGATTCTCATAAACCACATTGAGAAAAAGCTCTGCAGTTTGATTATGAGCGAGCTATGCTTAGCTGTGTTGAGCCAGGTTATGTTTAAGCCTGGGCTGGGAACACTATAGTAAAACCTTGAGAACAAATAGTATGATTTCTGATGTGTTTGTCATCTTACTCTTCATCACTATACCCTAGTTAGGAGTGATAAACAGTGATCTCATTCCATGATGGTTCCATTCAACAGAAGAACATCTATTTTACAATTTTCTCTAAAGGCAAACTATTCTTTTTGTATTGCTATAGAACTTATGAGAATTTAACCCTATGTTACATACTAAATGACAACAGGAAATTTATTCAGGATTAGGAAAAAGAGTTAAACCTGAGCATTGATTTATAGCATCAAAATTTAAAAATACATCTGAACTTAAAAGTTTATGGCAGCACAATTCACAATTGCAAAGATGTGGAAACAACCCAAGTGCCCATCAATACATAAGTGGATTAATAAAATGTGGTATATGTATACCATGGAGTACTCAGCCATAAAACATGGTGAACTAATACTTCTTGTATTAACCTGGATGGAACTAGAGACCATTCTCTTAAGTGAAGTATCACGAGAATGGAAAAACAAACATCATATGTACTCCCATTAAATTGGAACTAATCCATCATCACTTATGTGGACATATGGAAATAGCATTCACTGGAAATCAAGCAGGTTGGGGGGGAGGAGGGGATGGGTACATTCACACCTAACATGTACAATGCATGCTATCTGGGGAATGGGCACACTTTCACTCAAATGGTACAAAAGCAATTTATGTAATCAAAATGTTTGTACCCCCATAGCACTCTGAAAAAATAATAAAATAAAATTCAAATTTAGAAAAAAATAATAATTAAAAACAGGTATCAAAACCAATAATTGAAAATCCTGCCATATCCATGAATCTAAAAATTTAAAGTGCATATGAGTTTCATTTACATATGATAAAACCAATAAGTAGGTAAAATATAAAAAAACTTTGATGTGATTACCTATAATCAAGGAAAATGCTAGAGATGATATACTCTTTTATTCCTCTTTTTTAAATAAAGCATTGTTGATATAATAATTAGAAAAAAAATTAAATGACTAAATTTTAAATTGACCTCATTAGAAGACAAAAAATAGTTCTAAAGGCAAACCACAAAAACAAATTGAGCAGTGCTGAAAAATTCATGGCACAACACCCAGAATGTATTGGACCAAATAATATTATTAAAAACTCTGAAGGGCATAGGTACTGTTATTATAAAATTGATTACATCCATGAAAAAGCATTCTTTAAAAGCAATATCTCCATTTTGTTTAGGACACAGCATTTAATGGGTTAAAACAAACTCACCTTTTCAACAAGGATGGCTAGATATATTTTGACAGTACCAAGCAATTGGTTAGCCCTCCTGAGTAAAAAAAAACATTGCTCATGTAGCCTTTCCGCACAATAAATTATTTTTAAAATGATCAAACTGTGTTGTATTATTTGTAACGCTATTAAGAATAATATCTGAAGTACTTAAACTAATTATGCCTATTTTGTAAGATTAATTATCATTAATAATTTAACATATTTTATCATTTAAGTCAGTATCCGTTCTGATCTTTAACTTTAGAGAGCTCACTGTATATGTACCACATAATTAGGGCTTATGTATCACATAATTAAGGCTAAATACTAGGAAATCAGACTAATGAGACCAAATCAAACTGAATTATTTAAGCTTTTTTTCTTTAATTTTAGAGGTAGAACATTTAGTAATTAAACACTGATTTCATTTTCTTGAACTTGCATATGTCTCCTTTGTTTTTAAGGTACTTGCTAGAGAAGCCTTCAAAAATGTTTCTCTGAGAAGTAGGGAGAAAGAATCTCTCACTTGCCCAACTGGGGGCAAACTAATGAAGAGAGGCAGGTCGTAGTCTTTCTCTCTCTCCTCCTCTTTTTTCTTCCACTCCTTAGTTTCTTGGGGTCTTTATTGTTTTCTCAGGGTTCCAAGGACCTATTCGCAAAGGAATCTTTGCAGCTTCCTGTCATCTCAAACTCATTCTCCCAGGGCCTGGCTGCTGTGATGGGGAATTAATAGCTATTAAAAATGAAAAATATTAGTTGGGAATTCAAGTTCTTTAAAAGCAATATCCCCATTTTGTTTAGGACACAGCATTTAATGGGTTAAAACAAACTCACCTTTTCAACAAGGATGGCTAGATATATTTTGACAGTACCAAATTCCAGTTGGGAATTTCAAGTGAAGAAATGTTTTAGGCGAAGGGATTTTTGCATTCTTTTTACTACATCATTCATTCCTTCATTCATGCATTTAATCATTCTTTGAAAAGATAATATTGAATGTCTACTATGTGCCAGGCTCTATTGTTATACAATGGAACTGGTGAGATTTTGGATATATAACTCTGATAAATAACAAATCACATTTGCGGGTGTCATTTCACAAGTATTCAATGAGCACCTGCTATATTCCCAGGGACTTGGTTAGGTGCTAAGGATAGAGTGGTAAGCAAGGGCGTTAAGAGCTTTGTTCCCATAGAGCTGATGATCTTGCTGGGAAGTCATAGATGCATAGTTTAGTAAGTTGCATCATTATGGGAAAAGTACACAGTCATGTGGGAGGGCTTAACTTTAATTAGGAATCAAAGAAGGCTTTCTGTAGGAGGTGTCATTTAAGCTAAAGCCTGAAGGATAGTGAAGAATTAGCTAGTTATCTATGTATGTGTGTGCAGGTGAGAAACAGCTGGTCAAATTGGGTTATGGGAGAATTTTCTAGAGAGGGAAAACAACATTTGTGGAATGGAAGAGAGCACCCTTACCCGATCCAGAAACAGCAGCAAACGCAGTATAACTGGAGCGTAGCATTAAATGGGTCTGGAGAGGTAGGTAGACCCATTGTGTGACACAGGAACACTGGATCAGAAACTGAGGGTGTATAGCTGGTTAAGTGTTAGACGTGGATAAACTTTAAACTCTGTTTCTGATTCCAAAGTTTCCATTATATATGCTGACCTTCAGCACCAAGAAACATAAAGATGTTACTTATTTGAAAAATTATTTTATGAAAAAAAAATTTCTTAGAAGTAATCTCTCAATGCATTAATAAAGTACATTTTCAGAAAAGCAAGCAGTGTATATGTACACTTTCTAAACTCTGATTGCAAGAGGTGATGTGGTTCAAAAAGACCCCAGGGAAACATGAAATAGAGCTCTTCTGAGGGGTTATTTCAAATTTACCACAACGATCTTTGGCATCTCTGCTCGTCTTCTTCCATGGCGGTGTAAGCCAGGGGTCTATGTACAGAAACTCCCATATGATTGCCACACTTGATCACTGGTTCTTTTGGTACATTTTTAGTGTGGAAAGTAAAAGGCAATATAAACTCTTACTTGATAGGTAAATTATCTTATTTGGCACTGTGATCTTTTTACCTTTTTGCTTCATTTCCACCTGGACTCCTCCCTGACAACCTATTTGTTTGTAGGTCTCACTTCCCTCTTCCTCCCCCAGATCTGGACCCAAGACAGCTGTATTCAGGCAGCAGGATTCTTTACACGGGAAACCAGAAGCAACGAGGATGCCTTTCAGACAGCAATGAAAGCAGTAAGACACAGTATGAGGCTATTCCTGGAGAAAGTTGCAAAGATTCTGAAGAAAGAAACAGCCAGGTTTGAGAGATACTTGTGAAGTAGAAGTGATAGCTAGGATGGCCCAGCCCCGGAATGGTTTCTATACCAAAGGAAGGTGTCAATCAATGAATATTCAGATTTTATCATCATCAGCTGACAACAATAAGGAATGAAGTGTAGGTGTAGGTTACATAGTGACTTCAACCCTTTTACATTTTTAATGGATTTAATTATTTTATTTATTGTGCATTTTCCCTAATGGCAGGAACATTCACCTTTATAATGTTTTAAAAGTATATCAATTGGATTTGGATGAGTATTTTTATTTTCACACCAAATAGAGCCAATAGGTCATTTCTCATGTAGACAAACTATCTGCACACAAGTTGTTTTTATCAATCTTTTTATTTATTTATTTATTTTTTCCTTTATTGAAGTATACTTTACATATCATGCATTTACTCCATTTTAAGTGTACAATTAAATGATTTTCAGTGAATTTACCGAGGTGTACAGTTAATCACATAAATCAGTTTTAGAGAAATTCCTTTCTCGTATTG
>CAUYRT010015726.1:0-18557 GCA_963574885.1 Lepilemur ruficaudatus | reverse complement strand
ATGTGAATCCTTCAATATTGTCTTTTCTTTTTCAACTATTTTGGTTATTTGGCTTTTTTTGTTTGTGTGTTTGTTTTTAAGAAATGAGGTCTCAATATGTTGCCCATGCTGGACTCCCAGCCTCCCAAGTAGCTGTGACTATAGGTTCAGGCCACCATGCTTAGCTTAGGCTCTTTATTTTTCCTTGCATTTTTATATGATTTTTTTATTTTATTTTTTGAGACAGAGTCTTGCTCTGCTGCCTGGGTTACAGTGCCATGGTGTCAGTCTAACTCACAGCAACTTCAAACTCCTGGGCTCAGGCAATCCTTCTGCCTCAGCCTCTAAGTATCTGGGCCTACAAGCATGCACCACCATGCCCAGCTAATTTTTCTATATATTTTTAGTTGGCCAATTAATTTCTTTCTATTTTTAGTAGAGACAGGGTCTCACTCTTGCTGAGGCTGGTTTCAAACTCCTGACCTTGAGCAATCCTCCCAGAGTGCTAGGATTACAGCATGAGCCACCACACCCATTTTTTTTTTAAGAGACAGGGTCTATGTTTCCCAGGCTAGAGTGCAGTGGCTATTCACAGGTATGATCATAGCCTTGAACTCCTAGCCTCAAGTGATCCTTCTGCCTCAGCCTCCCAAGAAGCTGGGACTATAGTCATGTGCCACTATGCCCAGCTTCACATGAATTTTTTAATAAGCTTGTTCATTTCTTTAAAAAATGCAGTTGTAATTTTGATAGGAATCACATTGGATTTGTGGATCAATTTGGAGAGTGTTACCATCTTAACAGTATTAATTCTTCTAATTTATGAGCAGAAAATATCTTTCCATTCATTTAAATCATCTTTAATTTCTTTCAAAGATGTTTCATAGTTTTCATAGTATATGTTTTGCACTTCTTTTGTAAATCTATATTTTATTATTTTTGATGCTATTGTAAATAGAATTGTTTTCTTAGTTTCATTTTCAGATTGTTCATTTGAAAGCCTTTAGAAATACAATTACTTTTTATATTGATCTTGTATCCTGCAACTTTGCTGAATGCATTTTTTAGTTTTTTGGTGGATTCTATATACAAAATCGTGTCATCTGCAAATGGAGAGTGTTTGCTTATTCCTTTCCAATCTGAATCCCTTTTATTTTATTTGTATTTTATTGCCTAATTTTCCCAGCTAGAATCGCCAGTACAATGTTGAATAGAAATGGCAAGAGTGGACATCCTTGTTTTATTCCTGATCTTAGGAGGAAGCATCAGTTTTTACCATTAAACATGTTTGCTGTGGGGTTTTCATATAAGGTATTGTATGAGGATGTTCCCTTTTATTCCTAGTTTGTTGAGTGTTTTATCAATAAAGAGTTTTGGATTTTGTTATTTGTCAAATCCATTTTCTGCATCTATTTTGATGATCATGTGGATTTTGTTCTTTATTGTTATAATAAGGTATATTACATTGCTTGACTTTCAGATATTAAACCAACCCTGCATTCCTTGGACAAGTTTCACTTGATTATGATGTATAATTGTTTTTATATGTTGTTGAAATTCATTTCCCAGTATTTTGTTGAAGACTTTTGAATCTATATTTACAAGAGATATTGGTGTCTAATTTTCTTGTGATGTCTTTGTCTGGTTTTGGTATCAAGTTAATACCGGCCACACAAAATGAGTTGGGAGTGAAGTTTTGGCACTTATTATTATTATTATTATTATTTAAAATGTATTGTGACATATATAATGTTTTGCAACTTATTTCTTGTCTTTAACACAGCAGATACTGGCACTTATTATTTTTTAAATGTTTGGTAGAAATCAGCAGTGAAGCTATCTCTGGTTGGGCTTGTCTTTGTGAGTAGGTTTTTTCCCCCACTTTCTTTTATTACTAATTTGATCTCTTTATTTGTGATAGGTCTATTCAGGTTTTTCTATTCTTCTTGAGTAACTTTCAATAGCTTATGTCTTTGTAGGAATTTGTACATTTTATCTAAGTTATCTAATTTGTTGGCATTCAACTATTTATAGTGTTCCTTTTGGTCCTTTCTATTTCTGTAAGATTATTATTAATGTACCTGCCTCATAATTTTTTCCAGTTTGTTCAAATCAGAACAAACAGTTCTGATACACTGCATTTGATTTATTTGTCTCTTAGATCTCTTTTAAATATATAGCTCAATCATGAGGCACATATTTCCCATGGTCTCTTTTCATGAAGGTTAAAGTCATTGATGAGTATTACCTAAGTTTGTTATTACAACTGAAACAGTTCAATAGAAAGCAGAATAAGTGGGCAAAAGATCCAGACTGTGGGATATTCTGGAGTTCTCTTTTGATGGTTATGAGTACTATATTCTAAGCTATTTGTAGAACGTTGGAGTTAGGAGATGAAATCTACTCCAACTCTGCCACCAACTAGCTGAGCATGCTCTTTTCCTCAACTGAGGGCCTCAGTTTAATCATCTATAGAATGGGGAATAAACTAATAGTACATCTAAGATTTCTTGCTATTCTAATATTCTGTCTAAGCTTATATGGAGGACTTACTCTCTACCAAATATGATTTGGGTGGGTTAAAAAAGATCTGCTAATGTTATGTTATTCTTCCCATCTCATACCAATAGTGTTCATTTCAAAGTGAAAGTTTACCAGTCATTAAACCCAGTCATGTGTATAACAAGATCCAGTAAAGGTATTGTGAGAGCAGGGAGACGATGCCGACGAAGCCTTGGTTTCTGGATTCTGGCTCTGGCTCTGCCTGCTTTCAGCTAATCACATTCCCTCTCAGGGTCCTTTCCGTAGAGTAAAAGGTTGCACTAGTGATCTCTAAAAGCCTATAAACTTTATGATTTTATACCTTATCTTGATTTTTTTCCACAGTTGAGAGGACAATTTTTTTTTTTTTTGAGACAGAGTCTCACTCTGTTGCCCGGGCTGTAGAGTGCCGTGGCGTCAGCCTAGCTCACAGCAACCTCAAACTCCCGGGCTCAAGCAATCCTTCTGCCTCAGCCTCCCGAGTAGCTGGGACTACAAGCATGCGCCACCATGCCCGGCTAATTTTTTACATATATTTTTAGTTGTCCAATTAATTTCTTTCTATTTATAGTAGAGACGAGGTCTCGCTCTTGCTCAGGCTGGACTCGAACTCCTGACCTTGAGCTATCCACCCGCCTCTGCCTCCCAGAGTGCTAGGATTACAGGCGTGAGGAGAGGACAATTTTTTAAAAAAATATCTTCTGCCCTACTTGTTTCTGCATTCTGATTACATCTTACTCAGCAACTGACTGGCAGAGGCCTGCCCTCGGTGTCAGTTTATATAGCAAATTCAGCTTGGGCACAGAAAACTGGAAGAGGCCGGGTGTGGTGGCTCACGCCTGTAATCCCAGCTCCCTGGGAGGCCGAGGCGGGAGGATCACTTGAACTCAGGAGTTCAAGACCTGCTTGAGCAACAGCGAGACCCCGTCTCTACTAAAAATAGAAAAAATTAGTGGGGCGTAGTGGTGTGTGCCTGTAGTCCCAGCTACTCGGGAGGCTGAGGCAGGAGGATTGCCTGAGCCCAGGAGTTTGAGGTTCCTGTGAGCTAGGCTGACGTCACAGCACCCTAGCCCGGGCAACAGAGTGAAACTCTGTCTCGAAAAAAAAAAAAAAGAAAGAAAGAAAACTGGAAAAAAATATACCAAAATATTATCAAGTTATTGTCTCTGGGTGATAACGTTATTGGTCATTTTAAAAACTTATGTCTGTATTCTTTATTTTCTTCCAACAACCATATATTTTTATAATTTTTAGAAAGTTATCCTTAAAGGATTTGATAGAATATTTTTTATAGCATGCCCTAACAAAGAGGAATCACTAAACTTCAAGTAGGTAGATTTTAGATTTCCTTCTCTTCCCATGATTCAGTTAGGCAGTATCTTCCAGTCTTGGTTAACCTAAATACTTTAGTAATAGATACTTACATATAATTAGATAGTTGTCTTTACTTAATCTTCTTAATAATCTAGATTAGATATTAAGGAAAAGAAAATGTTTTATGCCTACAGAAATTAAAATTCAAGGAGAACAGCAGCACATACATACTATCAACATCTGTGTCATGGCTCACGGAATCTGGATTTGCACTACTTGGGGAACACATAGTCTCTTTGCTAGAGAAGTGGTGTGTGTTATAGAAACATGTGGATAAAGACAGGGTGTGTCTTTTGTAAAGGATGAAAACAGGAGATTGAAAACTAGTTTGCTTGATCACACTTATAACCACTCCCTGGAGAGCAATTACTATCATTTCTTGACATACCTGCTGAGTATCACCCACTGAAGGAGACAATACAAGGGTTTGGTTTAACTCTTACGGGTTTCCTCATGTGGCGATGTATAATGCTACTGGTATGCCCCTCTGTAAACTCTGTAGTAGCAGTTGCTGGAGAACTGGTTAAGTCAGGGCTGTCCTCATAGCTATCAACTCACTGTGTGACCCAGACAAGTCACTTGGCCTAGTCACAAGAACCAAGATCACATCATCTTTAATGGAGAGGATAGTTCTAGTTTCCAATGTTGTCACAATTAGTGAAACTGATATTACAAAACCCACTTATCAGTAAGAAAGGCAGTTTGAAAGTCAGTGTCCTTACTGTAAGAAGCGTGGCAACTACCGGTGGTTCTATGGACAGCACTGATGCAAAACAGATGATTGAATAGCCCTCTAAACATTACCTGCTGCCCAGTGTATTAGAAGCTGCACCTGCTGAGGCTTTTTGAAGATTATTCCTTACACCTAGTAAGGACCAAGGGAAAATGCCATAAAGTAAATAACCTTCAACTCCTAACTTGTCAAACAAAAAAAAAAGTAACCTGACATAGTGTTTTAGTTTTGGTATTTCCTTTTGAATTGCCTTGAGTGCGGTCTCTCAAGCAACCGTTAGTCCGTACCAAATTGCAAATGGACTCTTGTGCCAGTGGCCCAATCAACCCACCCAAATACACAGAGCCACTTAGAGGCATTCAAAACCAAACGAAGGAGTAATTTGTCTTCCTTTATACATTGTCTATTAGCCTCTCCTTGGCCAAAATTTAGCTTGCCTCTGGGCATGCATAGCTAAAAGTATACAATTTTTACACTCAAGGAAGTCAGTTACATAGGAAAAACTACACAGTTATTACAATGATGGTGACCTGCGCAAGGTGTATAGGAACACAAAAGGGAGCACTTAACAGGTGTGGGTGAGTCAAAGAAAGCTGGGGAGGAATAAAGGCAATGTTCTTGAAATAGAATAAACAAAACATTGAAACTCAGCACTATGACATAAGTAGACTCTCAGAACTATAATAATGCTTTAGACTAGTTCTCATTTGGACAGGGTTTATTTATTCTGATGGTTTCAAGCATCCCTTAATCTTTCCATTTTATCAAGGTCACTTAGAGTTTTACAGATAATGCCTACAAAAATGAGCACATTTTGACATGTGAACTATCACATGCATGCACACACTTCAAGGTCTCCTGCATACAGCAAAGTGAGAAAATAATTCATTAGCTACATCAGAATGTATAAATGAAACAGCCCTACTATTTCTGCTTTAGTAAAAATAATAGATCCCTGTCTGTATTTATTCACTCACATTAAGGATAAAATAACTCCAACTATCTGTTGTAAATCTCAGGGTACTTACTATCCCATTGTCATGCATGGGAATCTTTGACTGCCACTACAGAGATTGCACAGTTATATTTCTTCTGTTTTTGTTTTTGGCACATTATATCATGCAGTACTTGAAATGAAGGTTAAGTCATCACTCTGGGCCGGGCGCGGTGGCTCACGCCTGTAATCCTAGCACTCTGGGAGGCCGAAGTGGGCGGATCGCTCAAGGTCAGGAGTTCGAAACCAGCCTGAGCAAGAGTGAGACCCCGTCTCTACTATAAATAGAAAGAAATTAATTGGCCAACTAAAAACATATATAGAAAAAATTAGCCGGGCATGGTGGCGCATGTCTGTAGTCCCAGCTACTCGAGAGGCTGAGGCAGGAGGATTGCTTGAGCCCAGGAGTTTGAGGTTGCTGTGAGCTAGGCTGATGCCATGGCACTCTAGCGCGGGCAACAGAGTGAGACTCTGTCTCAAAAAAAAAAAAAAAATCATCACTCTGCTGGCTTACAGTTTAAACTGTTAAACCATGCATTAAGAAATCAACATATTTTATGCAAATTGACCAAGGGGTTGACAAAAAAAGAAAAAAAATGAAATCAACAAATTTTAAAATTATTTCTAAGATTCATATTTGCCACATTTCCTAGCTAGTCTTATTTATTTAGTTTCCTGTTCCTGAATGGAATTCTCTTATCTTATTCTGTTTGCAATAACTCAAGTCCTTTTTCTTCTTTTCAGACAACCTACTTATATTTATGCTAGGTTTTCTGGTTTTCTTTATTGTTTCCTCTAATTTTTAAATGTCTCATAGAGTACACAGTATTGAGTATGGTCTCTCATTCTGTTTACAGTCACTAAACTAATCCTCAAATGTATTTTGATTTTATCAATTCCCAAAATTTTATCAATTCCTGAAATTTGCCTTTGCTTGTGCAAGATTTAGCTGGATAACTTTCCCAGCACAGTCTTTGCTCACGAACTTGGCCACACTGCATTCCTGTACATCCTACCACACTGCATTGGCATTCTGAGTCATCTGGGATTAGGCATCCTCCCTATTCTTAACTGTGTAATATTTAAACTTCCCACTTGCCTGTCTCCTTTCTTTTGAATTCAGACACCGTGTGTATTAAACTGACCTTGGTTGGTTTCAACCTGTAACTCCTGACTGCAACGGGTAGTTAGTTGCAAACGCTTAAAAGTAACAGGTTTGATGAGAAGCTGACACTTCTTACTCCTGCTTAACAATATTTTACATTTCTATAAATTCAAATAGCAAGATCATACTTTCCTATCAATTGGCCCGCTTTGTCCATTGGTAACATGATATCTCAATCTAAACAAAAAGTATTTGTACCATACCTCAGAAAACAAATTAGATTCACATTAGTGCCAAGCAGTGGAAAAGTAGAAAATTTTTACTGCAAAGAGACTACCAGCCACTTCAAGGGATTTACTAGACAACTGCCTGCATAAGTCACAAAGACGATGCTAGTCTATGCCTAGAAGAGCAGCCGGGGTGTCTGCCTAATGGCAGGTGGGGTAAATTAGACTCTGCACTTTCAACTTATGCGTGTGGAAAATACAGCATCCCTAAAAGTTGAGCAAGGACCACTGTGTTTATCCAATCAGCTTAATGGAAATGATAGGAGAGAGAAACTTCAGAGCCAAGGAATTTTTTGACAGAGCCTCAAATTCTGCCTTGGAATCTTGGAAAGTTAGGTCTAGAAGGTAACTTAGAGATCATTTGATCCACCACCCGTACTTTACTGTAAGAAAACTAAAAGCCAGAGCACTGAAAGGATTCACCTAAGGTCCCACATTCCTGGTTAGTGACAGACTCAAAATTAGATCATCCTGAGTCCGTTTCAGTAGTCTTTTTTTTTTTTTTTTGGGACAGAGTCTCACTCTGTTGCCCGGGCTAGAGTGCCATGGCGTCAGCCTAGTTCACGGCAACCGCTAACTCCTGGACTCAAGCAATCCTTCTGCCTCAGCCTCCCGAGTAGCTGGGACTACAGGCATGCACCACCATGCCTGGCTAATTTTTTCTATATGTTTTTAGTTGGCCAATTAATTTCTTTCTATTTATAGTAGAGATGGGGTCTCGCTTTTGCTCAGGCTGGTTTCGAACTCCTGACCTTGAGCGATCCGCCCGCCTCGGCCTCCCAGAGTGCTAGGATTACAGGCGTGAGCCACCGCGCCCGGCCATTTCAGTAGTCTTAAAGCTGGCTGACAAGTAAATTTGACAACCCATACTTTGAACCCATGTTCCAAAAGGTATCTTATATCCAGCTCCTGAATACCCCTTTCTCAGAAACTCAGGCGAAGAGGTCAGAGTATTTTGAACAGAAAGTGCTGACTGTAGAGTGGGAAGAAATACCTGTACAGACCTGCTGCCTGAAGTCAGTCTTTGCTTCCCCAAGACAAAGAGTCTTAGTCATGTGGTTAAAGTTAACAACCGATTGTGTCACTGGGCTGAGAGCAGACAACCCTTTTGGGAAGCAGTAGGCTGAAATTAGAATTGAATAAAAGAGTTACAGAGATTGAACTTGGAGCTATCTCACAACGCTGGGAGTTATCTGGTTTTGTTTGCTTGCTTTTAATGAAATATTTCAGGCACAAAAGAGAATAGAGACTCTGATAAACTCCTTGTGTAGCCTCACCTAATCCGATTTTCTTCCCTCGACCTTGAAATTGATGCTTATATTTTCATACCTGTTCTTGTGCTTTACTGTTCTATACAAATGTGTCTCTAAGTGATAGTTATGATTATTTTGATATTTTAAACTTTCTATAACTGCTACCATATTGTATATACTTTTCTGCAACTTGCTAGGTTTTTTTGTTTTTTGTTTTTTTGCTCAACACTGTTTTTGAGATTTATCCTATTGATAAATAGGATAATTTCAGCTAATTTATTTTATTTTATTATTACTTTTTTTAGAGACAGGGTCTTGCTCTGTTGCCCAGGCTGGTCTCAAACTCCTGGTGTTTAGCAATCCTTCTGTCTCAGCCTCCCAAAGTGCTGGGATTATAGCATGAGCCACCATGCCTGGCCAGAACTAATTCATTTTAACTGCTCTATGGTATTCCACAGTACAAATGTTTTAACATTTACCTAATCTCCTACAGATTGATATCTAGTGATTTTCCAGGTTTTTTGCTTTGCTTTGTTTTCTTTGCTGTTTTTTTTTTTGACCTTGCTACTATAAACTTTTTTATAAAATCCTCTCCTAGTGTGTGCAAGAGTTTCTCTAGTAGCATTTACAAGGTCTTAATATGTGCACATCTTCAACTTGACAAAAAGATCTCAAAAATAGCCAACAGAATATGAGAGTGTCCAACACTAGGATTGTACATTTTTAGAGTTTTTAATTTTTTACTAATCAGAACAGTGTAAATTTTTTTTTCTTTTGAGACAGTCTTGCTCTGTTGCCCAGGCTACAGTATGGTGGCATCATAGCTCACAGCAACCTCAAACTCCTGGGCTCAAGCAACCCTCCTGCCTCAGCCTCCTGAGTAGCTAGGACTATAGGCATGAGCCACCATGCCTGGCTAATTTTTCTATTTTTGGTAGAGACTGGGTCTCACTCTTGCTCAGGCTGGTCTCTAACTTCTGGCCTCAAGCGATCCTCCTGCCTCAACCTCCCTAAGTGCTAGGATTACAGGTGTGAGCATCCACCCCTGGCCCTTTATGGTTTTCATTTGCATTTCCCTAATTCTTGGTGGGGCTGAGTATCTTTCCACGTGAACACTGGCAATCTGGGTCTCTTCTGCAGCTTGTCAGATGTTTGTCTTTTTGTTATTAATTTTTAGAAATTTTTCTATAGTCCGGACATAAATACTTATTAGTTACATGCACTGTGAATATCTTCTACCTATCTGGAGCTTGACTTCTCACTTTTATAATGCTATATTTTCATGATCATATTTATCAATTTTTAATTTTTTTATTTATGTTTATATTTTCTTTTTAAAAAATCTCTTTTCACACTAAGGTCATACAGATATTCTCCTATATTTTTCTCTAATTTTTTGAAGGTTTTCTTTTGACAAACCTTAGGTCTTTTATATGCTTATAATTAACTTCATGTGTGGTGTAAGGCCATAAACCAATTTTATTTTTTTTCATATCAACAAGCAATTGTTCTGAATCCTTTAATTGAAAACGCCATCCTTTCCCTACAGGTGTGCAGTGCCACTTTTGCCATGTATTCTGGACTCTCTATCAGCTCCATCAGGTTATTTTTCCACACCTGCGCCTTACCACACCATATTAATTACTATACCTTTGTAGTCGGTCTCAATATCTGGAAAGTAAGCCCCTAACTATCAAGGGGACACAATGGGAGCTGATGGATTTGCACTCTCCCTCCAGCACACCACCAGGAGGTGGCACGCCAAGGTAGAGAAACCCAGAAGAAGCCTACGGAGTCAGCCTTTGCGAAAGGAGCTGAGTGGGGACGTGAGAGTGCTGCAATTGGAGGCCAGTGTCCCACACCAAGAAACTGTGCTTTGTGAGACCTGCAGGCTCTTCAAGGAACTCACATGTGTGTCTCACGAGAGATGCACGCCTTAGATGCCTGCCCACAGAGGGCCTCTCTGATCTGTCAGTGTTACTAAGTAAAACAGCAGCAACGAGCAGAGGACTCCAAATGCACCCAGTGAAGTAAAAAGACACTTCCTCTGAAAATGAAGTTAAGAACACAGTTCCACTTACAGTAGCTTCAAAAAGAATAAAATACTTGGGAATAGACTTCACAAAAGAAGTATTAGATTTGTAGACTGAACATTGTTGAAAGAAATTAAAGAAGACCTAAGTAAATGAAAAGACATCATATGTTTATGGTCCAGAAGACTTACTATTGTTAAGATGGTGGCCAGGCATGGTGGCTCACACATGTAATCCCAGCACTTTGGGAGGCCAAGGGAGGAGGATCACTTGAGCCCAGGAGCTCGACAGCAGCCTGGGCAACATAGCAAAACCCTGTCACTACAAAAAGAAAAAGAAAAGAAAAGAAATAGCCAAGCATAGTGGTGCATACCTATAGTCCCAGCTACTTGGGAGGCTGAGGCAGGAGCATCATGTGAGCTCAGGAGTTTTAGAGTACAGTGGCTATAATCATGCCACAGCACTCCAGCCTGGGCAACAAAGACAAACTCTGTCTCTAAAAAGAAAAAAACTTAAAGAGAAAAAAAAAAGATTCCTGAGCAATAATCAGATCCTGTGTTCACAAAATAGAAAAATTAGCCAGGCCTGGCACACACCTGTAGTCCCTGCTACTCAGGGTGCTGAGGCAGAAGCATCGCTTGAGCCCAGGAGTTTGAGGTTGCAGGGAGCTATGGTGACACCCCTGCACTCTAGTTCCAGCCACAGAGCAAGACTGTGTCTAAATAAAATAAAATAAATAAAAAACAATAAAATTTGCTATCTCCAAATTGCTACTCTCCAAATTGATCTACAGATTCAATGCAATCTATTTCAAAATCCTAGCCAGCTTCTTTGGAGAAATTGACAAATTGATCCTAAAATTAATAAATTTTAGAAAATGCAAGAAACCAAGAAAAGCCAAACTATCTTGGAAAAAAAAGAACAACATTGGAGGACTCACATTTCCAATTTCAAACCTACAATAATCAAAACTTACTACAAAACTACAATAATTAATACAGTATGGTACTGGCCCAAGGATAGACATATAGACCAATGGAATAAAATTGGGAGTTCATAAATAAACCCATAGATACATGTTCAACTGATTTTTGATAAGGGTGCCAATTCAATGGGAAAAGAATAGTCTTTTCAACAAATGGTGATGGAATAACTGGATAGCTACATGCAAAAGAATGAAGCTGTGCCCCACCTCACATCATATGTAAAAGTTGAGATGGAACTAAAACTGCTTTAAAATATAAAGTGTAGGCCAGCGTGGTGGCTCAAGCCTGTAATCCTAGCACTCTGGGAGGTTGAGGTGGGAGGACTGCTTGAGGTTAGGAGTTCCAGACCAGCCTGAGCAAGAGCAAGACCCTGTCTCTACTAAAAATAGAAAAATTAGCACCCCGAAAAAAGAATTTAAAAATATAAAGTCTATTTAAAAGTAAAAGTTTTAAAATTGACTCAAAATGAATCAAAGACCTAAATGTAAGATCTAAACTATAAAACTCTTATCTCAAGATTTTTAAAGTTACTTTCATGATTTTTGTGTATAACTTAACTTTTAAATTTGATATAATTTCAATTTGACACCTTTGGAAACTTAAAATTTTTAAAGAAAGCAACTTTTTGTATATTACTAAATGATTCAACTTGAAATATTTTAG
Organism: Lepilemur ruficaudatus; assembly: GCA_963574885.1. Lineage (NCBI taxonomy): Eukaryota > Metazoa > Chordata > Mammalia > Primates > Lepilemuridae > Lepilemur > Lepilemur ruficaudatus. The sequence continues at coordinate 6,609 of CAUYRT010015726.1, read as the reverse complement.
TTACTATGGAATTAATAACAAAAAAACTAATAGAAAATTAAAACCAATAGTCTTTTGTCAGCTTGCTTAAGGATATGGACTTTGATTCATTACTAATTTCTGAAAAAGCAAATAGAATTTCTTCCAAGGAACTCAGTCAATGCTTTTTGATTATAATAAACACAAAATTAAAAATAAATAAATAAATAAATAAACACAAAATTTTGTAAAAACAAGATGTTTCACTTAAATAGAACACATTCATTCCTATAAATAGAAACACCAATACTATTTAAAATTATTTTACTCCTGAGACTTGGGAATTAAAAAAAAAATTTTATTTCATTATAATAGGTTGAAAGAAATTCACAGTGTGATTGAGGGGTTATAAAAAAATCTTAAAAGGTTTTCCATGTATTTGTTTCAGATTAATGAATTTGTTCATTTAGGTATTAATATTTTTGAAAGTTTGAACTCTATACTTCAGAAAGAGTTAAATAAAAGTCACCTAAAGTATGTAAAATAAATAAATAAGTAAAATTAAACTATAAAGCTCTATGAAGAAAATATAGGAGTAAACCTTCATGTCCTTGTTAGATTAGGCAACACTTTCTTAGATATGACACCAAAAGGTCACGCAACAAAAGCTAAAACAGATAAATTGGACTACAACAAAATTTTAAACTTTTATGCTTCATATGACACTATTAAGAAAAAAAGTAGACAACATACAGAATGGGATAAAATATTTGCAAATTGTATATCTGATAAGGGCCTAGTATCCAGAATACATAAAGAACTCTTTTTTTTTTTTTTTTGAGATAAGGCTGGAGTATGGTGGCATGATCATAGCTCACTGCAGCCTTGAATGCCTGAGCTCAAGAGATTCTCCTGCCTCAGCCTCCCAAGTAGCTAAAACTACAGGTGCATACCTCCTTGCCCGACTAATTTCTTTTCTTATTTTTTGTAGAGATGAGGTCTCAGTATATTGCCCAGGCTGGTTTCAAACTCCCGGCTCAAGCAATCTCCCTGCCTTGGCCTCCCAAAGTGCTGGAATTACAAGCATGAGCCATTGTGCCTGGCCCAGAATATACAAAGAACTCTTACAGTTCAATAATAAAAAGACAAATAACCTAACTTTAAAATGGACAAAAAAATCTAAATAGACATTTCTCCAAAGAAGATACACAAATGGCCAATGAGCTCATGAAAAGATCCTCAGCATCATTAGTCATTAGGGAAATGCAAATAGAAACCACAATGAGATACTATACTAGGATAGCTATAATGAAAACAAACTGGAAAAGCAAATATTATAATAGCAAGTATCAATGAGGATGTAAAGAAATTGGAACCCTCATACACTGCTTCTGGGGATGTAAAATGGTCTAGGTTCTTTGGAAAACAGTTTTTCAGTTTCTCAGAAAGTTAAGTATAGGCTTACGATATGATCAAACAATTCCACTCTTAGATATATGCCCAAGAGAATTGAAAGCATACATCCATACAAAATCTTTTTTTTTTTTTTGAGACAGGGTCTCACTCTGTTGCCCTGGGTAGAGTGCAGTGGCATCATCATAGCTCACTGCAGCCTCAAACTCCTGGGCTCAATGACTTGATCCTCTTGCCTCAGCCTCCCAAGTAGCTGTGACTACAGGCACACGCCACCACGCCTGGCTAATTTTTCTATTTGTAGTAGAGACGGGGTCTCGCTCTTGCTCAGGCTGGTCTCAAACTTCTGACCTCAAGCAATCCTCCCACCTCAGCCTCCCATAATGCTGCGATTACAGGCATGAGTCATTGTGCCTGGCCCACAAAAAATCTTGTCCACACATAAAGATTGATAGCAGTGTTATTCATAATAGCCTAGAAGTGGAAACAACCCAATGTTCATTAGTTGATGAATGAACAAATAAAATGTGACATATCCATACAGTGGAATATGAATAATAAATCTTGAAAACATTATGCTAGGTGAAAGTAGGCAAAAACAAGAGGCCACATATAGTATGATGTCATTCGTATGGGATGTTCAAAATAGACAAACCCATAGAGATAGAAAATAGATTAGTGGCTGCCTAGGGCCGGTGTAGAGAGAGGCTTGGGGTAGAAAGAGGGATTGAGGAGTGACTCCTAATGGGTACTGGGTGTCTTTGAGAGTGATGATAATGTTCTGGAATTAGATAGTGGTGATGGTTGCATAACTTTGTGGATATTTTTTAAGAAGTTCAGTTGTACACTTTAAAATGGAAATTATATCTCAATTTAGAAAATGAATCACCTCAGGCCGGGCGCAGTGGCTCACACCTGTAATCCTAGCACTCTGGGAGGCCGAGGCAGGTGGATAGCTCAAGGTCAGGAGTTCAAGACCAGCCTGAGCAAGAGCGAGACCCGTCTCTACTATAAATAGAAAGAAATTAATTGGACAACTGAAAATACATGTAAAAAATTAGCCGGGCATGGTGGCGCATGCCTGTAGTCCCAGCTACCCAGGAGGCTGAGGCAGAAGGGTTGCTTGAGCCCAGGAGTTTGAGGTTGCTGTGAGCTAGGCTGACGCCGTGGCACTCACTCTAGCCCGAGCAGCAGAGTGAGACTCTGTCTCAAAAAATAAAATAAAATAAAATAAAATAAAATACTAAAAAGAAAAACTACACAAGAAAGTAAAAAAAAAACCTGAAAGGAATTCCATCAAATTGGTGAAAGTGATGGTATTTGAATGGTAGGATACAGGGTAACATTTTCTTCCTTCTAGTTTTTAAAATATTTTCCAAATTCCCCTTATTTTATTTATTTATTTTTTTAGAGACAGGGCCTCAAATTTATTTTTATTTATTTTTAAGTTCGGACTTGAAACTATGGCCTTCATTTTAAGATTTGCCCATTCATGGCTGGGCGTGGTGGCTCATGCCTGTAATCCTAGCAATCTGGGAGGCTGAGGCAGGCGGATTGCTCAAGGTCAGGAGTTCAAAACTAGCCGGAGCAAGACTGAGACCCCATCTCTACTGAAAATACAAAGAAGTTAATTGGACAACTAAAAATATATAGAAAAAATTAACTGGGCATGGTGGCACTTGCCTGTAGTTCCAGCTACTTGGGAGGCTGAGGCAGGATTGCTTGAGCCCAGGAGTTTGAGGTTGCCATCAGCTAGGCTGATGCCATGGCACTCTAACCGGGGCAGCAGAGTGAGACTCTGTCTCAAAACAAAACAAAACAAAACAAAACAAAACAGAAAGTCATGGAAAGAACTAAAATATTTTTGTATTTTTATTTAAAACATTACTGATTCTCTTTGCTTTGTTTTTCAGAGTCAAGACAAGTATTAAGTAAATAGCAAAGTTTACCTGGTATCTCCAGGATTTAAAAACTATTCAACCCTGCTGGTCCCAACCTGTTCTCCATTGCTAATTCACTGTGGTTAAAACTACAAACATCCTCCTCTGGTCCCAGGGCCTATTGCAGAAGAGGTGAGCATGTGACATTGCAAGGGCCAATTTTGAGTAATGGAGTTAGTTCAGACCCTCCAGATCAAGGATGCATGCACATGCCTAGAGAAATACTAAATGGGAGACTTTGCCTTTTTGGGCCACATGGTCCAAACATCCATCCCAACCATAAAGAATTTCCTGCTTCCCATGGACTTAGAGTTTCCTGGGTATAGTTGTTGCCATTTATGCAAACAGATGTATAATAAGAAATTTATTGGCGACCTTAGGACAAATTACTAAAGTGACTGAAAAAAAAAAAAACTTATGATACAGCAAATGTCTCTAAATTCCTTAGCTTAAATGACTAACAGTGCTTATGTTTTACATAACAAATTGTTACAAGTCTGCACCTAAACCCAAGAATATAGTTTAACACTTATAGATAATTTCATAGCCTTGCCTTTGACATTTTGGTTTTTACTCTTATGCTATCTCAAAGGTTTTAAGGGTTGATGGGTACTTGTCCATCTCTAGGCCCGTTGTGGCCTAGAACATTTAATTGGCTGTAAGCCTTTTTGGCTCTTAAATCCTCTTGGCCACAAGGGTCCCACATAGGGCCTAGATGGACCTGGGACAGGTGGCCACAGCACCCTGGCAACCATGGGACAAAATAAAAGTTTGGCCGATGCTGCCTCTGGTAGATGTTGGTGAAAAGGGGGAAATCGTGAACTAAAATAAAATCTTAAGCCCCTCACCAGCTGACTGAGTGGACCCCCTCTTGGCCAAGGGGACTCCAGAAATACCCTAAGGCTGAGTTGCTGGCCATGAGAAAGAAGGTCAGACGTGCCTTGTCATGCCCCTTTCCCCTCTTGGAGATATCTTTTGTAACTCATTAACAGGCCTAAGGCTATATAAGACAAAGCTTAAACCACTCTTGCAGGTCATGAATTTACTTCACAAATCACTTGAGTCTGGGTATAAGTCGGGTAGCTTGTCTCTCATTAACAGACTTCCTTATCTTTTAAAACATGCTAAGCCTTTAGACAAAGCTTCAGTTCTTTAACCAATTACAAGTCAAAGAATCTTTAAACCCACCTACAACCTAAAATTCCCAGCTTTGGGATGTCCTCCTTTTTTGGGCCGAACCAACATACCCCTTCCATGGTATTAACTTACAACTTTACATATAATTGCTGTCTCCCTGAAATGTATAAAACCAAACTGTAGGCAGGGCTCAGTGCCTCACACCTATAATCCTAGCACTCTGGGAGGCTGAGGCAGGAGGATCACTTCAGCTCAGTGAAAAGGTGAATGACCCAAAGGACAGATTTCACACACAGGCTATGTGGGAGCAACATGGCTAGTTTATTCACCCAGATGCGGGTGGGTTGAGTCCGAAAAGAGAGTCAGCACAGAAGGGGGTTTAGTGAGGGTTTTTATAAACAGGGATAGCTGACCCCCTCCCACCTGCCCTGTACAGTTCTTTGTTTCTGGGCCAAACTGGTAGGTAAAGAATTGCTTCCTGCTATCTGCAATTCACGTATGGCAGAGGACTACAGCTCTTTGTAGTAAATTCTTCTTCAAACAACCAACTCCTACGACCCCTTTGCCCCAGTTGCATCCATCCTTCTGCTGTGGCATCGTCCTTATCAGGAGAGCTAGGGAGGGAGAGCCTTGGTCTCTATCAGGGAGGGAGGGGGAAAGAAATGCTGGCTGCAGCTGTCTGTTAGATCTACTAAGTCCGGGGACTCCCCAGACTCCTGCAGCTATTGTTGTGTAAGCCTAAGTTTTGCATTAACCACATTCTGTCCTATACATACTTTTCGGGTTCCCACCTGGAACAAACCTAACACTCAGGAGTTTGAGACCAGCCTGAGCAAGAGGAAGACCCCATCTCTACTAAAAATAGAAAAAAATTAGTGGGGTGTGGTAGGGTGCACCTGTAGTTCCAGCTACTTGGGAGGCTGAGGCAGGAGGATCACTTGTGCCCAGGAGTTTGAGGCTGCAGTGAGTTATGATGATGCCACTGCACTGTAGCCTGGTTTCAGAGTGAGACCCTGTTTCAAAAAAAAAACCCCAAGAAACTCTGTGACACAACCATGGCAAGACTGTTTGCTCAAGGCTTCTTGGGTGTGGCTCTCCAGGCCACGGTCGCACATATTCGGGATCAGAATAAACTTCTTTAAATTATTTTATAAAGCTTGGATTCTTTTCCATTGACAACAGGAACCAACGTCTGTAGCCAATAGCCTTTGAGGACCTGAGACTGGCCAACACTCACATGAGTGAGCTTGAAAGTGACTTCTCCAACAGCAGACCCTCAAGGTAACTCTTGTTCTGACTGACGCGATGACTGCAGCCTTATGGAGGGCCCTGAGCCAGACCCAGCGAGCAACTCCCAGAATCCTCACCTACTGAAACAGTGAGATAACAAACACTTGTTGTTTTAAGCTGATAAATTTGGGGTTGATTTGTTATGCAGCAAAAGATAACTAATACATTCATTAACTGAAAAAAGTTAGGATTTAAAACTATATAGAGTTTACTTGGTCAACCTTTTAGGGAACTAAAGCCATAAATATCAAACCCCCCTACAATTTTGTACATCCTTTAACTTTGTAGCTCTACCTCTAGAAAATTTTCTTAAGGGAAATCATGGATGCTAACAAAGAAATGGTTACAAGGATGTTCAGAGCAGCACTGTTTATAATGGCAAATTGGTAGCAATCCATACATCACAAAATTGAATGGCTAAATTGTGGAAGTACCTCTGATAGAACAGTTTGGAATCCACTAGTGAGTTTTGAAAACAATGAAGTGACTTGCCAGTAGCACTTGAAAAAATAAAATGGAATAGAATTAAAAATATCAGAGTAAGGGCTGGGTGCAATGGCTCACACCTGTAATCCTAGCACTCTGGGAGGCCGAGGCGGGAGGATTGCTCAAGGTCAGGAGTTTGAAACCAGCCTGAGCAAGAGCGAGACCCTGTCTCTACTAAAAGTAGAAAGAAATTAATCGGTCAACTAAAAATATATAGAAAAAATTAGCTGGGCATGGTGGAGCATGCCTGTAGTCCCAGCTACTTGGAGTCTGAGGCAGAAGGATTGCTTGAGCCCAGGAGTTTGAGGTTGCTGTGAGCTAGGCTGATGCCATGGCACTCTAGCCCAGGCAACAGAGTGAGACCCTGTCTCAGGAAAAAAAAAAA
>CAUYRT010015725.1:0-15493 GCA_963574885.1 Lepilemur ruficaudatus | reverse complement strand
GGCATCTTGGTGGATATGTGGTAGTTTCTCATTGTATGGATTTGTATTTCCTTAACAACAAATGATGTTGAACATTTTTATATAGAGTGTATGTTTATTGTCAATTTACATATTTACTTTACAGAAATGTCTGTTTAGAGCTTTTGCCCATTTTTAATTATTTGTTTTTTACTTTGAGGTGTTTGAGTTACTTATCTATTCTAGTTATTAATCCTTTGCCAGATGAATAGTTTGGAAATATTTTCCTCCATTCTGTAGGTTATCTCAACACTTTGTTGATTGCTTTCTTTATTGTGAAGGAGCTTTTTAGGTTGATGTAATCCCATTTGTCAATTTTTGCTTTGGTTACCTATGTTTTTGAGGTTTTACTCAAGAAATCTTTGTCCAGAGCAATATCCTAAAGAATTTCCTCAATGTCTTTTTCTAATGGTTTCATAGTTTCAGGTCTTACATTTAAGTCTTTAATCCATTTTTATTTGATTTTTTTATATGGTGAGATATAGAAGTCTAGTTTCATTTTTCTGCATATGGTTTTCCAGTTCTCAGCACCATTTATTGAAGAGAATCTCCTTTTCCCATTGTATGTTTTTGACACCTTTGCCAAAAACAAGTTGGCTCTAAATACATGGATTTATTTCTGAGTTCTCTATTCTGTTCCATTGGTCTATGTGTCTATTTTTATGCCAGTACCATGCTGGTTGGGTTACTACAGCTTTGTAAACACAATTATTTTATTTTTAAATTCACACAATCCAATTTATGCCAAGTATCTTTTATATGCCAGTCCAGACCCTTACCCACCCTGCTCTGCCTCAGGAGGTTGCCTGTATGAATACATTCCCTGTAGATCTAACTTCCAATTGGGTTAAACCAATCTCCAACAAGAAATCCAAGAGAAAGAAGCATGTGATCAGGATATTTACTCCCCTAGCTCTTTTCCTGGAGGGTCCTTCAAGCTTGTAGCTCCCTTAACCAAAGTCACAAGTCCTCTGAAGGTGGTCTTCCCTCTGCCATTCTTTCTCTCTGAGCTTCAAAAAATGCTCCCTCTGCTTATCCTTTTGAGCTTAAGGATGTTAACTCCTGCTATTGCTAGCACTGGGATACTATACTATCTTTTGTGCTTTCTCTATACTTCCTCTACATGGTTGTAAATAGTTCCTTTACTAAGCCCTTATTAGGCTTAGTAAAGCCTAGAATTATCCCAATTTGAAAGCACCATCTGTTTCCACCTGGAACCCTGACTGAGACACCTGATTGGTAGAGAAAAGGTCTGCCTCCATACGTCCTCACATACACACATTCCTCCAGAATAGTGATTACTAATAGTTTTGTGTATCATTCCAAGCATGGAACATATTTGTGAGATATATAATACCAAAAATACACAGAAGAAACATAGACAATGTTTTTCAAATGAGAACTTGTTTTTAAAAATGTAAATTTCTGGTTGCTACTGACCATGCCCCATTTTTTAAACTCTTTCCTTTCTTGATTCTTATAAGCGTTCACAATTCTGATACTCCTTTAATCTTTTTGATGACTCTCTGTCTCTCCTTATGGGCTTATCTTCTGAAATTTAGGTATCCAGATTCTGTCCATGGTTCTCTTCTCTCATCATCCTCTCTTTGAGATCTTGCATAGATTCAATTATCATTATTACGTCAAAGATTCCAAAATCTCTGTCTCCAGCTCAAACCTCTTTCCCAAGTTCCTCCATTTTCATTACTCTCTGGTGGTTATCACCAATCTGAATACAGTAACAGCAATTCAAATACAAGAGGATCAAAACCAAATTCATATCCTTCCGACTACACTAGTTACTCCATCTGACTTTCCTTTTTCTATTTTTAATACCACCAATCTTCTTGTCTTCCCAGCTCAAAATTTTGGTGCCATATTTGACTCCTTTTAATTGTTTTTCATCATTCCTATAGCTATAGTATTCATCTATTAATCTTTTATTTTCAGCTGCCACAGCCAAAATCCAAAATATTACCATCCTGGAGTTTCACAATACCCTCCCAACTCAGCTAGTTTTTCCTCCCCTTATACCTAGCCATCCAACAGATTGACATCCTAATATCGCCCCAAAATATAATATTTCTATTTTCTGACTTTAAAAATAACTGCCCAGTGTTCTCTGAATTTAAGTGCAAACTTCAAGGTTTGTGTCCAAATGTCTCCACAATATGACATTAACCTACACAAGCTCTCATCCCAATATTTACACCAGGCTCCACAGAGCCTCAATATGTGCTGTTTTCCCTGTTCATCAAGCCTTTCACACATCTCTGCTCATTTAAATTCTTCAAGGTCCAGCTGAAAGCTTACCTCCCTAATGCACCTTTTATGAGGCATTAATCATATTCTTCATTACAATATATTATTTGTGTACTGTCATCTAATCAAACAGATTCAAAGTTCCCTGAGGGCAAAGACTATTTCTTAATCATTTTTATTTCCCTCACAGAACTTCTGTAACTTCTTTCACATAATCAGTGATCAATAAACATGCATTGAATAGATTAATCAATGAAAAATTATCTGCCAGGCGCAGTGGTTCGCCCCTGTAATCCTAGCATACTGGGAGGCCAAGGCAGAAGGCTTGCTTGAGCTTAGGAGTTTGAGACCAGCCTGAGCAGGAGGATTGCTTGAGCCCAGGAGTTTAAAGTTGCTGTGAGCTAGGCTGACTCACGGCACTCTAGCCCTGGCAACAGAGTGAGACTCGGTCTCAAAAAAAAAAAAAAATTTTTTTAAATAAATAAAAAGAATTATCAGAAAGAACTAAGTTTTCTTTAATAAAGATTTGAAAAGTAGTTGGGGAAGGGAATAGGGGGAAGGAATTCCTCTAAAACTGATTTATGTGATTAACTGTACATCTTGGTAAATTCACTAAAAATCATTTAATTGTACACTTAAAATGGAGTAAAGGCATGATATGTAAAGTACACTTCAATAAAAAAAAGAGTTGGGTGAAAGGATGTGGAGATTCTGATTACTAGGATTTGAGTAACAATGAAACCACCACAGACAGCATAAGTAACATGGGCAAATTTCTTTTAAAGGGCAACAGATGGGCTGCTGCGAGGTGTAGCTAAGCTCCTATTTCTAAAGGAGAGCGTAGAGTTATATCTACACTCATTAATAAACTAAACTGAGTCATAATCAGAGGGTTTTGTAAGACTTTCTTCTTCAAATCCTAAAAGAAATGCTGCTAGGACCCATATCATGGACTTCTTCCTGTGTAGAAGAGCGAGGTCTGTGATTAGCGGGACAGGATGATTGCTTTTTCCCAAACATGCACTTCCAAAGGCATCAAACGGGTGAGAACGCACGTAAGGGGCACTCACCCCCAGTGCTGTGCGCACAGGTCTCAGCTCGTGTTGACCACAGCTCCTAAGCAGACACGGGGACTGGCCCAAACTGAGTTTTAGCTGGGTCCGGACTCCAGAGTAGATTTTAGCAGGGGAGTAAACTGAGCTGTCAATTAGCAAATCCATCCCATTCAAATAATGGCCGTGCCCATTGCTTCCGCGGATGTCCAGAGACCTCAGCAGGCATCCCCTTCGCATCTACCCCAGGGCTGTGGCCCGCATGAAGCCACACCTCAGAATGCTTTCTCCCTGGCAGTTCAGCGGGGCACTTTCCCAGAATAATCTGCGACATGCTAAGGGAGGCACTGACCTCCTTTTGGAATCCCGTAAAGGGATAATTCGCTTTTTTTCTTGGACCAATTTCTGAGCAGCTAGCATTCAGGATAAGCAGAATTGTAGAAATAAATACTAAGCCTAATTCTTCATGATTAAAAATTCACTCACTCACCAATTTTTGTTTTTGTTTCTTTTCAAAATACCCAAATTTTCAAGTTTTAGAGGCAAACTCCAACTTGATGGCATTTTAAAAACTTTTAGTATAGCCTAGTTTTTAAATCTTAATTAGGTTACCAGCCCTCTGCTCTGTGCTACATAAAACCTGATTCATATATTGAACAGAACTTTAAACAGTAATAATACCTTATAATTGTAAAGTGTCTAATCCTTTTCAAAGCATCTTTACATATATTGTTTCATATGCTCCTCACTCTTTACCTCTCAAAAATAAAATGTTAAGCATTAATTTAATCAATATGGCTTTTTTCTTTCTTTCTTTTTTTTTTTGTTTTCATTTTACAGGATACAGACATGTAGATACAGACATCTTCATGACATACCACATGGCTATAAATGGCAAAGGCAGCCCCACATTTTAGTCACATGATTTCTAGTTCAATACTCTTCCCATTAATTTAAACATTGTACTTTTTAACATCTTCACCTTTAATATGTTCTTAAATATGAATTATGTGCAGAGATTGACCTATTTGTAGAAGCATCTTTTTTCTATTAAAAGATAGTCTAGTTCTAAGATGATTATCAATATTTTTTATTTTGTTAGTTACTTAAATCTGTAAACTTGACACATTTATCTGGAAATTCTGACTACATGTTTAAATTTTCTTTTATTTTCTATTGAAATTTTCCAACACACCTTGCTTCTACTGATATCCTAGTACTTCCACTGACAAAATACACTTGTTGTTTATTCATGCCGTAAGAACAATAAAAGTAGAGCCACATGAGAGAAGAAATTTCTTTTTTCATCTTGTCATGCTGGGCCTACTTGTACTCATAGCATCTGGGCCTATCAATGTTTGTTTAGGAAATTATGCTGGTTATTTAGTGCCTAATGGTTATCACTCAGGTTCTATTTATTATGTTTCTAAACTGAGCTTCTTTTATTTGTTTCTCTGGTTGACATGTCAAAGGCTCAACTTCTTCCTCTAACATTCTAAGATATATTTTCTTTCTTTTAAGTATATAAGCTGTTCCTATATTTGACCAACTACTAGCTTTGTATTTGTCTTCCCTTTTTAAATATTTGATAATATACATTTCAATAGAGTTAATTCCCAAGTTACCATAGGTTGCAAGTATCATTACCTTTTCTGCTTGATTCATTACTTATTGATAAAGGCAGAATTTTTAATAGCTTGGCATGAGCTGGAAGAGCATGACTTTTAAGTTAACTTAATGGTTTCTAATTTAAGAAAAGTATGAAAAAAGAAGCTTAGAAAGGTTAGTTTTGTTTTCAGCCAAGATTTTCAGTGATTCAGTAGTAATGCAATCTCTTCCCAGTGGAAAAGGAGATCAAGAATCTGGTAGAAAGAAATGTAAATATACAACTGGGATTTTATAATGTTAATGTCATATTTAAAGGATGACTACTTCAAAATGTTATGTGCTTTTATTCAAATATAGGAATAAACCTTTATAAAAATAAAATAATAATAACAGTGTTTGGGAATGAGCAATGATTTTTGATAGTTTTTGCCTCTGATCTCTCCAATAGATTAATAATTTGTCTGAAGTATAATTTTATAATCTCTACTATCAATTTATTATAGCAATAATTATTTTTTTAACTTTTTCTTAAATTTTTCATTTTTCTCTTTAAGTATCATTCATATTTACATTCTAAGTATCCTTTTTAATTTTAGAATTAGAATACTCTTGGCATGTTACAAGTGACTTTATACATGGTAAAACTCTTAAACAATTTTCAAGCCTTAGTCTTTTATATACTCTTTTGATAGGGTTTTAGATGATCTGTAATTGCATGCTTATCTTTTAATTATCTGCTTATGAGCTATGAATTTAATTTTGCATTCTCCACATCCGAGGGTTTGTCTTTATAGAAATGGTTGTTTCAACTCAACACTACCTCTTCAAATATTAACCAATGCACAGCAAATCAGGAAATAAATATGGTGGTAAAGCAATCATACAATGAGAGTCATACTCGATTATCCAAACTTTTTTCTTCCTCCTTTAGCTTAGAAAACCACAGTAAGTAGGTTGATGATTCTTCATAGACTTATACTGTCCTCTGATGGATAAGTTTCTATGATTCAGTTTCCGTTCTTGTCTTGAGAAAATAGGACATTCTTGAGTATTACAAACCACATAAACTGACAGTGTCTTATCTACTTGTATTTATTAGTTTTTAATATGCAAGAGATTTGCTGTGGTTTATTATTGTTAATATATAATCCCCTTTGTCATCTATATATCATCAAATACCTTTCCATTCAGAGCCAATTTGAAGAAAGATAGTGGGGAAGTCATATTTTGTGGTACTTTTGTGCTTCTCCAATCTGTGCTGGTGATAGATTGCTTCTCCACTCAAACTGACAAAAAACCCTAGCCCAAGAAAAGCTGTGATTATCACTAAACTTGGTTCATACTTTCCCTGAGGAAGACAGACCACTTAAAAAGCATAGCGTTTTAGGTCTTGCAAGCTAAATAGGATCCTACTTTTATCAGAAAACACTGAGTTAAACTGACTGGGTGATATTATTTAACACTTACAGAAACCTAAGAATTAACTATTTCAATTCAACAAAAGTATTTTTATCAATCATTGATAAAAGAATCAACATAACTCTGATATAACTAGATCCCATTTCTCTTATTGTCTCATTATTGAGCAGAGATTCTCAGGGGCTATTTTTCTAACATACACAAGGGGGTCTGGAAGTCTGCAACACCACAGAGATGATGCCATTCTCAGGAGAGCACTATACACAGAGGAGACACAGTAAGTGTTGCTCTTGATAATAACCTTAGTAAAGAGTTTCAATCATCATTGTTTTGGGCCAGGAGAGTGTAGGCTTTTCTACTTACTTATTCCGAAAGGAAAGATCAAAGTCAAAGATAGGACATTTTTATCAACTCCAGCATTGGGAACAGTGCTTTCATTCTCATGAGCAAGTCAATCCGTTAAGCTCAGAGTGCATGCAGGGTGTCTTTTGTTCCCTTTCTTTAGATTTTCTCTTTCATATGTAGCTGGAGTGGTGACAAGGTGCAATGCTCTTCACATTTGTTTGCAAAAGAGTAAACCAAAAACTTTCCTTCCTGGCATCCACCCCCCTACACACACACACACACATACACATACACACACACACAAATCTCATACACATACATACACACATCATATGTAAGGTGCAGGGGATAGAGCTTTGGGGAGCAAGAAATGAGAGGAAAAGAGTCTTCTTCTCCACCTCTTTTGGTTTTAGGTTACTTAAATGTAACTGCATGCACAAAGAGCCTTCCACAAGGTCCAGCATAGCTGTAAAATTTCCCTTTCCTTGCTGCGCTCTCTTCTTACATCTCCTGGGAACCATACGCGATTGTATGTCCTGAGGCTCCCAAAGGACAAATTGCACCTCTTTGGAGTCTTCTATTCCACTCTTAATGTGATATACCTCACACCTTATTATAAAACGATATAGTCAACTTTACAAAAATGTACATCACAATGGAAACTCCTTGATCAACAGCTGTCTTCTCTACAAGACTCTAAGTGCCACAAATGAGGGATCTTGTCTGTTTCGTTCTCTGAGGTAGCCTTCTGCACACAACACAGTGACTGGCAGATAGCAAAGGCTTGAAGTAACATTCATTGAATTAACAAGAGATTAAATAAAAGATGCAGCACTTAAACTCCTAATTTCTCATTCTTTACACTCCAACATTCTGCCTAGAGCCTACAGGCCCTTCAGGTCCCTCTTAAATGTTGACTGTTCACAGGGAATTTGCCTGATCTTCCTATCTGCAGTAGCTGTCCCTCCCCACCTTTCCCACTGTGCATTATTCTGCCGGTCATCACCCTGTCTTCTTTCCTTCATGACATTTATCAACTTGTTTGCCCATCCTTCCTTCCTTCTTCCTCCCTCCTTTCCACCCACTCTTCCTTCCTTTTGCAATTTATCTCATCCACTAGTACTACCCTGGAAGCACCATGAGGATGAGGACAGAGGTTCATTGTCTCCTGTTCATCGTAGTCACTATAGCATACCATCATCTAACTCAATGTAGAAGCACAATTAGAAAAATACTCCTAGTGGCTTTCAGGTTAAAGTGCAGGGATGTGAATGCAATATTTCTGGAAGCAAAAGACACATCTGACTTTGGAAAATGTATGGTTCTCAGCCCCAGTTAAAAAAAAAATACATGACTTCTGCCTGTAGGGGAGAGCAGACATGAATATGAGATATTATCTCAACGGCATCTCACTCTGCCTTTCCCATTCTGGTCAGTCTGAATCACACTAGCTAAAGGCAGCCATCTATCTGCCTTCAGGAAGAATGCAGTTATGCGAGGCCACATGCTATTAACACACATTAACTTTCTCCTATGTAACTCACAAGCTTGGTAATCTTATATAAAAATAATATAAATCACCCTAGAGCTAATGAAATTATTAAATATAAGCATGCCCAAATGAATCTGTTTTTATTTTCTGGAGCACCAGATGTTATTTCTTTCTATTCAACTCAGAATTAATATGCCTTAGGTCAGAAATTACGATTTAAGGAGCTCTTTAAAAACAAACATTTATCTACCAAACACATAGCTTACTCTCTTGCACATCCAATTAATGTTGCATTGGGTTTTCTCTTTCTCTCTCTGACATGATTTGACACATTTGACTGTGGCAAGAAGATTTCTCCTTGGCCAGATTTCTAGTTCCATGTTTAATTATCCTGTCCATATTAATGCAGCCTTTGAATCAACAACCAGGAGCCTAACACCCAGGAGAAGATTTGAACACAATGTTTGAAGACTCTGTCAAGTCCACTTTTAAGGCTGTCTTCTCTAATTACTAGACATTTACTGCTGGTTTCAGGTACAATCACTATGGGAGATAGAATGTATTACACAGCAATTTCAGTTCATGGTCAGTAGTCATGGCAACACCAGAGGATAAATCTTAAAATAAAGAACAATCTCCAAGGGCAAGAGTTAGCATCTTGTTTCCAGATGTTTGCAGTTTCATTTTTGGAAATAAATATGCTATTTGGGTTTTGAAAAGCTTTAAAAATATTTTTTAAAGGTATAGCGGCTAAAAAAATTTTTCAAAATGAAAAACTGCATCACGTGTTCTAAACAGCACCATATGCTAAATTTCCTTTACAGCTTTATGGATGCTTTTTGAATTTTCCCACTTAAAAATTACTTAGAATTTTTTTTCTCATTCATTCACACAGTCAATAAATATTTATTGAGCACTTGAGTTGTGCCAGACACCTTGTTACACATTGGGAATTCAGAGTTAATTTTCTCTTGCTGGCTTTGAAAATGAATGAGAGATAGTTCTAGGTATGCAGATTCAGGATATGTTAGTATTTTCTATATTTGTGACATGAATCCACAATAATCAGAAGTATTCTGATCCATGACAAAATAGACAGAATTACCATTCTCTATGACACATGTAGAATAGGAAACATACTGTATGTGATTGTGTTTTTAGTTTACAAACTGAGATTTAAATAACAATTATATTTATTTATCACCTGGCATTATTCTCATACATTGATACCTCTGTCCTGGGAGGAAAACCCTGTGCCGTGCTTACATAATAGCATCAAGCATTGTAAAGGCATAGAGTCGGTAAAGTGTGGGTGCTTTTAGAAAACGCAGTGGAACCTACATAATTCTGCCCTCTACTTTCTCCCCCTACCCTCTCTCGGGTATCCTGTTCCCTTTCTAAACATCAAAACAAATCTGTAAAGCTGTCAAACAATTCAAACAACTAGTTCTAAATGCTCTGCTCTGCTCAAGTCTTCTGTTTCCAATTCCTGCCAAGCATTTCCATTTGGAATGTTGCCAGCATCCCTAATGCAACAAATCAAAAACCCAATTGATTTGAAAATCAAAATAATTGTCTCGCCTGGCTCCTCTGTTTCTAAGAACAGCCCTATTATCCTCTCAGCAGCATGTTCAACTCCTTCCTCACACTTGCAATCTCTCACCACTCCACTCAGTCTTCCTATCCATCTTTTCCTCTACGTGATCATAACTGCTGTAGTTTCACACCTCCTTTATCATTTATTCCCACATTATGAACTTTCAAATGGATACTCATGGCTCCCTGCTTATTTCCCTCTACTCCAATCTGTCAGATTAATCTTCCTTAGCAGAGTCTCTTAGCTAGGACAATGAGGGGATGGGTGTATGGAAATTGTAGACCCATGGTCCATTCCCCTGTCCAGGAATATGGCTGTGTGATGTCTTTGGGAGGGAGGTTGGCTTAAAAAAAGAGAAAGTTCTTGAGGCGTGGGTGGATACCTAATGCGGGATGACAGTTGAGGGAGAGGAATCCAGGGTGATAGCGAGATAAGGAGACTGCCCATTTCTCAGACAGTCTGAGAGACCAGATCTGCCTCTTGTATAAGGGAGAGGGAAGGAAGAATCTATTGGGGCCTGTGGAATTTAGGGTTCTGGGGTGCTTCTCTTCAGTATTTTATGAGCAGTAGGCCTACACAAAAGGCTGGAGGAAAAGAGTATAAACAAGTTTGTTGCAAAGCATAAGCGGTTTACTCTCTGCGACCTCCAGAATTAACCAGCCTTAGGTGGGATGGTTCTTTGGTTCCTGAAGAAGTAATGATAAAGCCCATATAATTTTAAAATATTGGTGGTTAATATAAACATTTTGATCAAAGGCTGGTGATACCTGGGGGAATGTATTTTTGAGACAACCTTCCAATTTTAAAAAATAAAATAGATTCGTCATCTGCAGTATAAATTTCAAAAATTTAATGTTTGTGCTTGTAAGGTCTTTCTCAAACTCACCTAATTTACTATCCATTCTTATCCCCATTTTCCTATAGAGTTCTGTTGGCTCAGTTCAATAAGTTATTAAATGTGTCTTCAGTGTGCCAGGCACTATATAGGCATTAGAGACACAGAGATGAATAGATCAGAATCCCTTTCTTCAGGGAATGCCCAGTTCAGTAGGAGCAACACCTGCCTAGCTAGTAATTACATTGCAACATTATACACACAACAAAACGTGAGTGTGGACAGGACAGAGATAGAGCAGACGTGAGAATGGCTGTGTGTGTATATGCGTGTGTTTGGAATCGGGCACTTGAAGGATGAGGAGATTTGAGGAAGCCTTCACAGAGGAGGTGACGTCAAGGGACTCGAGGATGTTCAGTTAACATAAGAAGATAAGAAGTAGAGAAGAGCATTGCAGACAAGCCTGCCATTTGTACACCTCTTTATTTTTTTTCCTCATGATTCCTTCTGCCCGTGACCTCTTGCCACCCGATTAACTATGCAAACCCCTCCCATCGTCCAGTGCCAACTTTAAGGACACCTGGTCCACACAGCTTTTCTGGCCACTCCAGCTGATATGAGCGCTTCTTAGTTAGTGTCTGAAGGATATACTCAGCAATTAATAATCTGCCTTTTTGGGACTTCTCTTCTATCATGGTCTCGAAATGTGATTTAAATCTTTTATTGTGTCTACCTTACCTTACCAACAAACTTTTAAATTCCTTTAAAGCTGGCATTGGTTCATAACACCTTCTTTATCATAACTACAATTCTTTGATTAAAAAAAATACATTATTTGGTTTGGTGGAGAGGCCAAGAAGAATGATGCAGGTTTTACTCAAATCTAGTGACGAATAGGTTTCTTGATCATAGTGGAGGTTTACTTTTAGCATCCGGTTCTATTCATAACTTTCATTGCTTTAATCAAT
This sequence comes from Lepilemur ruficaudatus, assembly GCA_963574885.1. Classification (NCBI taxonomy): domain Eukaryota; kingdom Metazoa; phylum Chordata; class Mammalia; order Primates; family Lepilemuridae; genus Lepilemur; species Lepilemur ruficaudatus. The sequence goes on along the minus strand of CAUYRT010015725.1, from coordinate 3,897 downwards.
TATTTTATAAATTAAGTTCATATTCAAAATTACCCTTTCCCTCCCATAGCACATTGTTTATTTCTTTATTTAAATTAGAGCCTCCCTTTCATTGTGGATTATTATATACTTTTATCTCTCAGTAGACTCCGTACATCTTGCGATCAGTAAATAAGTTTTACTTACATTTTATTCCTTATGATGTCTTGCCAAGCGTTTTCTACTACCAGCCAGGTGGACATTTATTGAATTGAGTGATATATGTACTGAACAAAAATATTTACATCCAGGAACAACACTATTGAATTCAGAGTTAAAAGTTCATGATCATTTAGTGAAGTTGAGGAAGATTATAAATAAGTTTTATAATCAGTGACATATTTTTCATTCAGATCTATTTCTCTGTGCCACTCATTTAACTGATGTATGCTCCAGATTTGAAAATTGATTCAAGAAGGAAGATTTTCCCATTCTTTTCCAACTTATATATATGTAGTTATATATATAATGTGTGTGTGTACATATGTGTAATATGTATACCTACCCACACACAAACTCATGAACCTAAAGCAATGATGCTTCCTGAAAATGACATTCAATTAGTATTGTTTGTAAGAATCACAAATCACCTCCACATCCTTCATTTTCACTTTGCACTAGACACACTTAAGAGTTTGTGACACAAGTCTCGTAAGTAACTTCTAATCTCATCTGAGGGGTTCCAGGGCAGAGGTAAGTCACAGACACCAGGTGTTCCCATTCCTGAGCTAAAAAGTTAGCAAGAACTGGATATTAGACAGATACCTGAAGGGAAGTGGTTACAGGAAAGAGAAAAAACATGACACCAAAAACGAAGGATGTGAAATGAAGACAAATTTTACCTACTGTGTACTTGTGTATGATGAGCTTAACTGAATATCTTGTTCATTTCACAAAACAGATTTCAGCAGGAGGCTCATCTTCATTTTTATTAGAGCTCACACATATGCTTTCATTTCTTTTTTTTTTTAATTTCTCAGACTGTGCAGAGATGAAACATATGTTTTTTTTGTGTGTGAAGCACTTTCAAGTACATCAGCTCTTTTGCTATTGACAACACTTTATAAATGAGAAAGTAGAGTCTTTAGCCTATCAGTGCCTCGTCCAGTATTGGGCAGTTATCGTCGGGGCTAAACTCAAGAACTTCTGATAGTTTTCAAATCAACAAATGATTTCAATTTCCTGAAAATGATGAAAAATCAATCTACTCATTATCCTAAGTCATAAATGAGTTTTCTAATTCAACATTGAGAGTAGAAGCATTCTGCTTTAGAAAAGCAATCCCAGTTTTTAGTGGTATCTGTGCAAAAACAGATTTCCATTTGCTTGGGTCCTTGGCACTTTCTTTTTTTCTGTCTTAACATGTACTTGTTTCCTCAGACCCCCAAATCTCTTTCTTCTGGGAGAGATTAAAAGACTAGTAGTATGTTTAATCCAAATATATAAAGTACTAACCTTTAAAGGTCCACTCCATAAAATGCTTATGTTTTTTTGCATGACCTTTTATGCTTGTGCTGTAAGTCAACATATTGAACAAGCCATTTGACCTATTAATGTTACAAATCTCTTTCCTTTTCCAAAGGAATATCAGCTCTCACATGACTGCCACTAAAAACCCTTTCCAACTTAGCCATTCTGAGTGGCCTGAGCAGCTTAGGCATCTTTATGACATGTGGCCACACTCTGAGTGCATGAGCACTTCACAGGCTTGCCACTAAATTTCATTCCATTTGTAACATTTAGTTTTGCTTTAATTGAGCTTACATATTGTTTCAGCAACACTCTGTCAAGTGAAATGTTAACTCCATTGCATATTGCAAGTATTGGAATCAAGCTCTCTCTGAGAGTTACAAGAGACATAGCAAAATGTCAAGTCAGGGCCAAAATAAGCTCTAGGGCACAATGAAATATATAAGGAAGAACATCCCAGGCAAGGAATAATTAGATTCAATATAACACAGTGCTGAAGGGTCAACGCAGAAATTGGTGTCATCATTGTGCAGGCTTTTATAGTCACTCTAAGACATTGTAACTCTGTAATAGTGATTTCATCACCATTATTGCTGACTTGTTAGGTGTCATGAGTGTTATATTTCTTCTTATGCGCCATTGAAATTCCAGTATTTAAATATATAGGGTATATAAAAAAAGTTTAAAGACTTGTTTTAGCATAGTAGAAATACTGCTAGAGGAATGGAACACTGGAATCTTTGTAATTTTAGAATTATGATGTAGTATTTATAATATTTCATTTATAAGTCTGAAAATTTTGACCTAGAATAATGGATAAGTTTGGAAATATCTTTCCACTGACAATATGTTACTGTTCTAATCCCCTGAAAAATTGTCATTTGACTGCTGATGACATTAATGCTATGGCTTTTGACACGACTTTCTGAATATAAGTAGTGCTAGAAATTGCTAATTATGCTGACATATCCATTTTCTCTTCTTTGCTTCCTATAGTAGACCTCCTCAAGTTTTGCTGAGAACATGTTTGCCCAAGCTAGGAACCACATTTCCCAACCTCCCTTGCTTACAGCTGGGCATGGATATTTGAAAAGGTTAAGACAATAAGACGTGAGTGGTAATGTGTGCACCTTCTGTTTTCCCTGACCTCCTCTTTCCAGTTTCCCACTGGCTAGGGAATTGCAATGACTGGAAGAAAACTCAGAAGCCACAGACCAAGGTTTGAAGATCTGCTTCACTGGCCCTAGACCACTCACTTTTGAACTATCTGTAAAAGAGAAATAAACTAGTCTACTGAAGCCACTGAATAGCTGTTACAGTAGCTTTATCTGTATCCTAAATAACTCAGGGATACAAAGTCTGTGACTATGAGGCTGAATGAATTTCATCAGTCTAGAGAAGTTCTGAATCTAGGATATTGTCCTTATTCACCTTATGTTCTGACAAACAAACCCCCAACAGCATCATAGGCTCACAAGGGTGGAAGAAACTCAGTGAAATGCTATAATTCACAAACCAGTTTTGGTTCAAAACTTGTGTACTTGTTACTTCCCCACCAGAAATGCTCTTTCCTTGAAAGATGCTTCCCCGAGGTCTTCAGGTCTCTGCTTCAATGTCAACATTTCAGAGTCTTTCCGTGAGTGCCTTAAACAAACAGCCATACCCTCTCACTCCCATTATTACTCTCTCCCCTTTCCTTCTTTATTCATCTCTCTACTTTTATCACCACCTGATATAATATATCTCTTGTTTTTTTTAATCGCCTCTCTCCCCACCTCTGACCCCACCCCCACTAAAGAAAGTAAGTTCCAATAAGGGCAAAGATTTGTTTTGTTTACTGCTCTTTCGCCAGCAGTTAGAACAGTATCTGCAGCTCTGTAAGCACATAATACACATACGTCAAATGAAAATGTTACTGGTTGATTACGAGAAAGCATATAAATTACTTAGGGCATGGAACAATGTAAAGGGCTAAATAAATGGTATCTGATATTGTTTTGTCTCTAACATGGTAAAGCTGTTCACATACCTGGATTTTTCCTAGCTCAACTTTTAGAATAATTTCACAGAGATTTTAATTATTTTTTACAACTCAGTTCCTCCCATATATAGATTAGTAATAAAAAACAAGCACAATAGAAATAGAAATTGTACTATATCTTTATGATTATGTTTTTCCAAACAGAAAAAGAGTAAGTTTTTTTTTTTTTTTTTTTTTTTTGAGACAGAGTCTCACTCCCTTGCCCCGGCTAGAGTGAGTGCCGTGGCGTCAGCCTAGCTCACAGCAACCTCAAACTCCTGGGCTCAAGCAATCCTTCTGCCTCAGCCTCCCGAGTAGCTGGGACTACAGGCATGTGCCACCATGCCCGGCTATTATTTTCTATATATTTTTAGTTGTCCAATTAATTT
>CAUYRT010015724.1:0-22676 GCA_963574885.1 Lepilemur ruficaudatus | reverse complement strand
ATAGCAGGCTTAAAATTTTTAGTAAATCATGCTGCAAACAGATGTGCTGTCATCTGGGCTTTGTTCTCCCATTTATAGAGCACAGACAGAGTAGACATTGCATAATTCTTAAGAGCTCTAAAATTTCGGAGTGGTAAATGAACATTGGCTGCATGAGACCCTAATGAGAAAGTCATCCTGTCTTTCCAGCTTTGAAACCAGGCATTAACTTCTCTTCTCTAGCTATGAAAGTCCTAGGAGGAATCTTCTTCCAATATAAGGTTGTTTCATCTACATTGAAAGTGTGTTGTTTAGTGTAGCCACCTTTAGCAATTCTCTTAGCTAGATCTTCTGGATAACTTGCTGCAGTTTCTACATCAGAACTTGCTGCTTCATCTTACACTTCTATGTTATGGAGATGGTTTCTTCCCTTGAACCTCATGAATCAACCTCCACTATGTTTAAACTCTTCTGCAGCTTCCTCACCTCTCTCAGCCTTCACCGAATTGAATAGTGTTAGGGCCTTCTTCTGGATTGGGCTTCAGCTTAAGGCAATGTGTAGCTGATTTGAACTTCTATCCAGACCACTATAACTTTCTCCATATCAGCAACAAGGCTATTTTGCTTTATGTGTTCACTGGAGTACCATTTTTAATTTTCTTCAAGAACTTTTCCTTTGTATTCACGATTTGGCTGTTTGGTGCAAGAGGCCTAGTTTTTGGCCTGTTCTAGCTTTCAACATGACTTCCTCACTAAGCTTGATCATTTCTACCTTTTGATTTAAAGTGAGAGTTATGCAATTCTTCCTTTTACTTGAACACTTTGAGGCCCTTCTAGGGTTATTAATTGGCCTAATTTCAATATAATTATGTCTCAGGAAATAGAGAGGCCAGGGAGCGGGAGAGAGACAAGGGAACAGCTAGTCAGTGGAACAGTTAGAACTTATTATACATCATTAATTGAGTAAGTATGCTGTCTTTTATGGGTACAGTGCATGGCACCCCAAAAAAGTATAAGAGTAATATCAAAGATCTCTGATCTACAAACTCCATAACAGATATAATAATAATAATAAAATTTGAAATATTGTTGAGAATTACCAAACTGTGGCTCAAAATTATAGTGTGATCACATGTGCTAAAAAAAATTATGCCAATAGCCTTGCTTGATGCAGGGTTGCCACAAACCTTCAATTTGTAAAATATCAGTGAAGCTCAATAAAGCAAAGGGCAATAAAATAAGATTTGCCTGTACATTTTCCCCAGTATTTATCAACAAAGAGACTCACAGCTTCTATTTCTTAGGGTTCTCTGAATCATGTTGGATTTCTGGAAATTCTTTCTCATCCCACATTTGGAACCAAGATAGGACCTTATTCTTCCTCTCTTTTACCCTCTTTTGCCCCCACTCTCTATTCTTTTTGGTCCCAGAAAAGATTCCTCTCTTACCCTCTTTGTCGTCAGAGGCAGTAATTGGCTCATATAGAGCTTTCTATCTTTGCTGGGAAAAGCCTCAGTCCCTCCCTGCATTCATGCCTCCAGGACTCATATACTAATTTAACTAGCATCACATATTTTGTCATCACTTCCCACTTCTCAGAATTAGTCTTCTTTCTGAATCCCATGCTAGGCGAATCTGATGTAGAGATGCCACTATCTAGGCCTTCATCTGCTTACATCCACACACATGACCGAGGGGAAGTCTCCTCATTTCTTTGGACCACATTTTCCCTATGCAAGATTATGGGATTATTATGGGACAAATTATGAGGCTACGATAGCCTTAAGTATTCCACTGATCATAGGTACGTAACATCTTTTTGTATATTGGATGCAATTACTTAACCTTTTGGATTTATTTGAGAAATAGTGACTATATTTAAAGAAGATACAAGGAAAAACAGCAACCCAGATGAAAATAGCAAATCTAGTCAGTTAAATGTGAAAGTAAACTTTACCTTTTGTTGAGTAGATAAGTCAGAGAATATTATATTAATATCAAAGAAAGTATAATGAAAATCAATTAAGCATTTTCCAGTGATAATTTTTCCCAATAATTAGAAAGAATGCTTTTCTATCATAGGGTTATATAATTCCTCTGCTGTAGGTTTCTGAAAAATCTCTGTAGCTGATGGCCTTATTTGATAGTTGACTTATAGAATGAGAGAAAACTTAAGTCATGCTAGAGAAGTAGTTACCAAATCCTGTGTACATATATGCCTCAACATCTAGAAAGGTAACTTATACAAGATATTTCTAATTACATTTCTATGCCTCAGAAAATAGCATCATTAAGCTGGAAAAGCAACATCTATGATTTAACAAATATCCTCAGGATTCAGCAGTTGCTATCTCAGAGGACATTACACAATAGTACTTGCCCTTATCTTTAAAGAATTAGTCATATTTTCCATAGCCTATATATGACCTAATATCAGAGATAAGTAAATATTCCAATAATCTTTATGAATTTAAATCCAGTAGGCCAAAAATCTGAAAGAGCATCTCTTGCCAAATTAGCCTTGATGTATACTTGACAGAATAATTAAAGGAATGTAATTCTCTTTTTTTCTGTTTTATGAAATGAAGAAAATTCATTTTCAAATTTATTCTATTTGCAAAAACATGTCATTGAATATCTTTATAATTCTACATGAACTAGGCCTATTTTAAACACTAAAATATTTAAGACATTCTAAGATTCTCTTCTTCAGATTCTGCGTAAATCCAGTTTCTTAAATATTCTTGAATAAGCATTTGCCATAACTAGCTATCTTATTATACAAAGGTCATCACACAATGTCAAATTTTTTATTCTTGGTAATAATCATTGTAATAACATAAAAACAATATAAAAATTATGCCTGCAAATTCAGTGAAATAAATTTCATTAATGGTATATACTCTAAAAATCTTAGATTGGGTTGAACTACCTATCTTTGATTGAAAAGTAAAAAATATAATCAACCCATGAACTGTTTTATCTACAAATAACAACATAAAAACATGGCTTCACTTCTTTATGATGGAATTGGTCTGTTGTTTCACAAAGATAATGGCATATATCATGTTATTGTATAATTCAGTCTAAGAATTACATCTCAAAATAGAAATATGCTAAACAGAGATCTTCCTAAACAATTATATAAAAAAATATGTAATTTACTTGATATTAACAGAAACTGTGAAGTAGATATTAAAACTCTCATTTACAAGAAAGTTAGGACCAGAATTGGTAAATAACTCATCCTTAATTGCATTGCAAATTAAGCAAATGGAGAAAATCTGATTCAAGTCGGACCTGACTTCTTCCACAATCAATGCTATTTGTACTTCACTATGCTCTTTTCAAGATATAAAGATAAACCAGACAGGAAGCCTATCCTCAACTGCATATTGTTACATTGTATAGGAAAGATTTCTGCTTGTCCCCAGGCGATGTCATCTACTGCTTATGGTTCAGATTTATCTGGGCGGTGTTTCAAATTGGTGGCAAAGGGCCTAATAGAAATGTATTTATGTATATGCCTCTGCTAGATAATATGCTCTGTCAATCAGAAGAAATTTCAGTGCCCAGGGTTGAACTGAAGCCACGAATAAGTTTTAGTTGTCTAATGGAGAATGATTTTGCATTCAAAGACATGTCCGTTATTCAAATCCTCTTCCATCCCTACTTCCTGGTCTCATATTCAAGTCCAAGAGAGAAAGAAGTGTCTAAAAATAAAGCAGTTGTTTCCTATGGGATATAGATAATGATCCTTATTCTGGCATATGTGCAAATAGGCAGTAGCCCTTTTTTGTCACACTGAGATAGGCCAGAATGAGAGACAGAGACAGCCACAAGAGAGTCTGGCCATGGCCCGGACAAGAGTCACACTAAGTCATCTGATAAACTGTAACAATTACCAGCAACTCTTGCCGTGTCTAAAGGACCAGCGGTGACCATACACCAGAGAATAGCCTCCTACAGAGAGATGTACTCCCCAGAAGAGTATAAAAGTCTTGAGGGAAACTGGTTATAAGTAGATACATGTCAGTATTCTCTGAGAACTTCCAGAAATATTTATTGTGGGTGATGAGCAGAGGAAATTCAATTATTACTAAACTATATTAATTTGTCCCCTTTTGTAACTGTAGTATAGTAAGCTTTGGGGACATGGGCCTAATGTAGCTATTTATGTACATACCCCTCTCCCATACTCCTGCTCTTTGATTAACTTCTTACTTTAGACAACATTTTAAATTCTCTGAGAAACACCCAAAGCCATCACCCAGTGAGCATACAAGTAACATTAGAACCGAGAATTGTGTCACTTTAAAATCAGTATTATTTCCTCTTTATTTTTGTTCACAGAAAAGCTAAATTAACAGCAACTGTTGTCCTTTTTGAAACATCCTTAGGAACTACATCAGAATGCTCTCTTTTCTAATCACATTTAACATTGTGTAAAACACTGATTTTAAATAATATAAAAAAGCTCACTCTTACCTTTTCTGATCAACAATACTGTATTGTCAGAGTGATAACATATGAAAATAAATTCTAAAAAATGATTAAAAAGGAAGAAATAAATTGGTCATTATTTTTAAATGATAGAAATATCTACATAGAGAAGCAAAACATTTTGAAAATTATTATAAATAATAGAAATATGTATAAAGTACTAAATAAAAATCAACATACAAAATTCATTTGCATTTTCTTGCACCAGCAAAGACCATAAAAATAATCCTAAAACATTAAGAATTGTATCAAAATGTAAAAACAAATCCATAACAAAAAAATAACAAAATATAAAAAAGAATATGCAAGCTCTACACCATGAAAATTATGAAATATTATTGAAAGTCAATAAAATGGTGCTAAATTAATGAAGATAACTCATAGTAATGGGTAGAAATACTTTATAACAGGAAAATGGAAATTTTACCCAAAGGGATGTATGGATTTATTGAAATCTCAATGAGAATCTTAACAGGGTTTTAATAATATTCTATTGGTTCTAAAGTTTACATTGAAGAGCAAATAATCATTTCCAAAGAAGGAAAAATAGACAGTTTACTTGCCTTACCATATATGAAGATGATTATAAATCTACATTAACCAACCACATGGTGTAGGGTAGACAAATTGATGATTGACCAGAATGGACTAGTTAATGGAACCTTATACAGATTTCTGGTATCTGCCCAAGATAGAACGGCAGATAAGAGAGAAAAAGTGAAAGAAAAAATGATATTCACATAAAAAATAAAATTGGATTCTTCCCACTGTAAAATAAAAAAGTGAAAGGTGAGAAAAAGAAAGATAATCAACTCTAGATACATTAAGAATTTGAATGTGAAAACTAACTTTTGAAATCTTCAAAATATAAGTGACTATCTTTCTGAGAGTAAGAAAGTATTTTCTGAATAAGACAACGAAATGTCTAAAATAATATAATACTTGATATATCAGTTTATATAAAGACTAAGAACATCTCTTTATCAATTCAAACTTTAAGATCAAAAACTATGCCACACACTTGAAGGAAATATTTGCAACACCTATTACTGACAAAACAGTTTATAGATTATAAAAGAGCTACAAACTAGTAAGGGAAAAAAGCAAAAACCCAATAGCTCAGAAAATTATTTCATAAAAGAGAAGACACATGGACAGTAAATATAGAAATGAGCTCAGAAGAAGTAATTATATTATGTAAATCATATTTACATTTTGTGTACATTTTATGTAAATCATAAACTAAGATATTATTTAATATCCTTTTAATCTGCAAAAATAAAGCAATTTCAAATGTTGAATAGTGTGAATCAATGCAGCAATAGAATCACATATACATTACTAAGGCAACTTCAAGTTAGTTAAAAATATATTTAGAAAAACTGACACTATCTGGTAAAGTTAACATTCGTACACTGTGATAGATAATTTTATGGCCTCAAATTCCTCCTTTCCCTATCAGTACTTTCCTTTGTGATGTGACTTTGCTGCTTCTCCCATCAAGAGCTGGAACTAATATTGTTACCCTCGAAACTTCATTTGTCTTTGTAACCTGTTTTGACCAGTGGGACACTGGCAATCATGGTGTAAGCAAGACACTTATAAAGAAGACATACATTGGGGCTCGCCATCCCTTGTTATCCCAGATCACTATTTAAAGTACCCTGTCTTTTCTTCATGATGATGAAATATCACATGGAGAGAGGCCCAAACAACTAGAAATCCCCAACATCAGAGTGTGTGATGTTTTTAATACTATCCAGTCCAAGTTTTAAAACCAGGTGGCTGCAGTTATATGAGTGACCTCAGGACAGACTGGCAGAAGAGCTTCCCAGCTGAGTTGCTGACCCATAAAATCGTGACCAAATAAAATAGCTTCTATTTTAAACTACTATATTTTGGTGTAGACTTATACACATAAATAGATAAATGAGGAAGAGAAATGCCTTATAACTAGACAAGTTAGCTTGGGACAGGCTAGTAGGTATGTAACTATGCTAATAATACCTTTCATTCTCAAAAAGGTAATGCTGTGGGAAAATATTATATGGTACCTATAACCTGATAATTTCCATCTTAAGTCATCTCAGGTCTATATTCAAGAGAAATGCTTGAGCATATATGCCAAGATATATGTACAAAATGTTAATGGCAGCCCTGTTCATAATAGCAAAAACCAGAACACATGTTAAATGTCCATTTGCAAGTAAATAGATTTAAAATATGTGATATAGTCACACAAATAAATATTATATTAATATATCAGTGAAAGCAACAGCTTAGCTCGATTTCATTAACATTCAGTGAAATATACAAATCCCAAAATACCATACATGGATTTTGAAAATATTTTACAGAAGTCCAGATTCTGAAACAGAGATTAAGTGGTGGATCTAGAATGGCCTTCAGAGAAGTCCTGAGGGACCAACAGGGACTTTACTCTACAGAATCAAATAGCCACTGGATGTTGCTGAATATGGGCCAGCCCTGGAAAGTTATCTTCTGCTGAGGCAATCCCTGAATCTCTGACAGTAGAAGATTATGTACTGACAACATTCTCAGCAGCTTTGTCAAGTTATTCTTTAATGAAGAGGGGTTTCCATTATACATTACAATGGCCATCATTTGGGGATTAAGCTTTTTTCTCAACCTTCTATTATTTTCAAAGTGGATGCTGATGATTTCCAGAGCTCAAAAGAAACCCCTAAAATGACAGCTAGCCTTATCACCCAGGTGGCAATTTTCCTTAAATTTCATATTAGCAGATTATTTCCTTTTATGCAGCTCAGCAATCCATTTTAAATGATTTTTTGCAAATATTTTTAAATCATTTGAATTCTTTAATTTGGGAAGGACATTAACATGTACCATATTTCCAATACCAGAAAATCAGAATGCAGTTGTCCTTTCTAAGACCCATACGAAAGATGATGTTATAACTGAGGAAATGATCGTCCAGTTTTTACAGGTACTTGCTTTGGATGATTTCTCCTTTACTTCTGAAAATATGTGAGAAATACTTTTAAGAATCACTTTTACATTACTATTTAGGTTGGAGATGACAGTAAAGCACTTAATTATGCTGTACTAAGGTCTTGACAATTGATGGTATGTCTCAAAATTTTATTTATTATCTATTCATGACTACATAGTGTTTAAATGGAAAAAAAATACATAGACTTATGGTTTCAACTCCAACATGTAAAAGCTTGGAAGTCATTACTACCATCCTTACAATAAGTGAAAGCTAGACAAAATGAACATCAACTTTTCTTTGATGCATTAAAGAATTGAGGTACCAAAGCAAACCACTGCCCTGAAATCTGGAGAGCATCCAAAGAAATGAGAAATCATGAGCATCCAAAGAGATACAACTTGTAATATTTGCTTTCCTAGTGCAGAAGCCACTGGAATCCATAAGCCGGTAGAAATACTCAAATGGTTATTTTATAAATTGCTGAAGACTAAATTTGGAGAACTGCTAGAGAGTGAGATGTTCCTGGGGGCTGCATTCAAAGGGTCCTCCTACATTTACACAGACATTCACTCTAGAAATCCCATCATGTTCTTACTGTGAAAAACTAATAAAGATTCATGGCCCTGGCTCAGGGAAAAGAAGAGCAGCCATCTTGAAACTCACCCAGGTTCATTTCTCTAGCAAACACCTGGTCTCTAGGGGAAGGAATTTCCAAAGTGCAATTCCAAAATATTATCCCAGATAAGGTAATGAAATTCTACTCCAGCTCCAACTTTCCAATCTCACTTAAGATAAACAACAAAGTGAACAGAGAGCAGGGCTTCAAGGGAATATATAATAGTAGGGCAGCTGTACACAGTGAATGGAGTAAGGGACAAGGGAGGAAATCTATACTCATCGAGTTATAAATATCTGCCCCTGAGATGCATGACTACTAAAAGACTTAACACTGCCCCTCCTGTACCCACTTCCACCACACCAACAACCTCCCAAGGTAATAACAGTGGATTAAAGCTGGAAAGCCACAGGAGACAGACTTTCTGAGGAGCAGGACAAACAGAAGTCCTGAAACCTGGAGGGGAGTCAAAAACAAACAACATTAGAGGAATTTTAAGCTTCTGGTACCTATAGCTACAGTTATTAGTAAACACAGCCAAACTCCTAGCCAGATTGAAAGAAATCTTCACAGTGAAGGCCCATTTACTTGGCATAATATCGTTTGTTTCAGCAAAAAATAACAAGTCATTCTATAAGCCAAGAAAAAAACACAGTCTGAAGAGCCAACACAAACATTATATCCAGACTCAGACGTGACACAGTTATTGGAATTATCAGATAGGAAAAATAGGCAGCTTTTAAGACTAGATGTAAACTATTATTAGAGAGATGGTAACTATAAGACAGACTTGAAAGGAAATGCTAAAAATCAAAAACACAGTAAAATAAATGAAGAACACTTTGATGGACTCATCACTAGACTCAACATTACTGAAGAAAGAATCAATAACAAAGGTAGATAAATAGAAGCTTTCCAAATTGAAACACAAGGGGAAAAAAAGGAGAAAAAAAAAACAGAACAAAATATCTAAGACTGTGGGATAATATCAAATAGTATAATGTATGTGTAATTGGAATACAAAAAGGATAAAACAACAGAAGGTGGCATAAGAAATATTTGAAGGAAAAATGTCCAAGAACTTCTTCAAATTAATGATAGACATCATATCACACCTCCAGGAAGCCCAGAGAACAGTAACCAGGATAATTAAAAAAAAAAATGGGAATGCTAAGCAAGATGGGGGACTAGAAGCAGCCTGTATTGGCTGCTCTCAAGGAAAGGATCAAAGGTTGCAGGTAAAGGTTCACCTGCAGAAGGACCATCTCAGAGCACTGGATATAGCATATCAAAATTCACCTGCAAATTTGAAAAATAGTAGCAATTAAATTTATAAAAATAGAAATATATATTACACATATAAAAATGTCAATACTGCTAATATTAAAATAAAAATTTAAAAATGCTTCTAATATTAACATTTCCAACTTTAATAACTCAATCTCTAAATTAAAAGCAACTAGACACAGCTGCAGAAAGAATTAGTGAAGTGGAACATAGTTCTATGTATAATGATTTGGAAAGACAAAGAGATAAAAAATATAAACAGAGAAGATAGAGTGAATCTGTATAAACTCTGTCTAATCATGTATTAAGGAGCCAGGAATCAGATTAGGGGAAGGCCATATTCAATGAAATAACAGTAAACAATATCCCAGATTTTATACAAGATAACATTCCTCAGATGTAGAAAATTCAAAGAATCCCAAGCAGAATAAATAAAAATAAAGTACACTGATGTGCCCTAGTAAAATATCAGAGCAGAAAAAAACAACCAATGAAACAAAACACAAAGAGAGGTCTTTAAAGCAATCAAAGAGTAATATCATTTGATCTACAAAGCAATGACAGTCAAACAGATAGCTTATTTCTCAACCTCAAAAAAAGGAGCCAGAAAATAATGAAATATCATCATACTTATAGGAAAAAAATATGTACCCAAATATAATTATTTGTGGTATGATTTTGTTTTCTTCATCTTATTTTTTTAATTAAACTCTCAGTCTTAATGTAGTAAAGATGTTCCATATTTTCCTTTATGATGTGTGTTTTTTATGTCTTGTTTAAAAGTAAACTTTCTTTATCCAAAGGTCATGAAGATAGTCTCATATATTTTCTACTAAATAAAGGATTTAAAAAAAAAAATTTAGGTCACAAACTTAAAAAAGATTTTGCAACACACATCCAAGGAAAAATTACATTTGGAATATAAAATTAACTCCTACAAAAAAATAAAAAGAAGACAATATAACAGAAGCCGGGAAAAAGACACAAAGAGATATTTCACACAAGGGCTTCAGAATTGACGGAAATGATTACATTTTAAACTGAGTAATATGGGTATTGATATTTTTCTATTCTTTAATGGCACATGCAAATATTTTTCTGCCTATAATATACTTCACAAAGAAAATATTTATGGTAATAAATAATGTGAAATAACTATAAGGTAAAGAATAATTAAACATCAAGATAACTTCTGCAAGGATTTCAAGTTAAGAGAGTGTACAACGAACTTGGAGTTGCTGTCACTTGCTTTTAAGAGCAGAGGTCTGTATTGGCAAGTTCTTAAAAGGAGAAAAAAAGGAAGGAGGGAAGGGAGGAAGAGATAAAGAAGAGAAGGGAAAGAGAATATTATACATAGGAAAGTTACTATTTAGGGTTGGTAAATGTGGGACCAATTTAAGTAAACGAATGTATAGCTCTAGCAACTTTTTTTTTTCTTTTCTGTTACTTAACAGGCCTTTTTAAGCTGTCACATTGCCCCTTGAAATACATTAAATGACTCACTTCAGGTTTACCTAGAGAGCATTGCTTTTGTGTAGTTCTATCCTCTTATTCCAGAAACAATCATTCTTTCATGGCATGGTTACTTCATTTAGTGCCTTTTGAGAGCTTTTGCAGGTGAGCAATATTTCACATGCAGTTTGGTTTGTATACTCTAATCATCACTGCACAAAAACAAATCCATTCAGAAAAATAGCACTAAAGGGATCTGAAGCTGCTAAGGATAGAATCATTCTCAGAGATGGAGTGGCCCAAAAGTTTGCTTCCCTTCGGAGTCCAGAAGGGAAGTAGTTGTATAAATGACATAAGAAGAGCACACAGAGGAATGAGCTGAAGCAGAAGTAAGCTGTTTTTATCTATGCACATTTGAGAATTGTGATTAAAATTTGACCATATAGTGTTTTACTATAATTTTCTAGAAAATAAATGGTTTTATTATGGGTACTTGTATACTGAAAAACATATGTATAAGCTAATTTTACTTTATAAATATAAAAATTATTAACAAACAATTAGATTGCCTTAAAATCAATGTAATTTGATTCTTCCTATAGTCAAAATAATCAATAGTCATTTCAGTAGTGCTTTATTCACTTGGCCTGAAAAATAGCCACACAATTGACTTGGAGGGTAATATTGTGGAACACCAGTAGTAATGGGAACAATAAATGTGTCTAATAACACTTCCTCCCGGCTAGATGGGCAATTAAGGAATACTGCTCTGCCACAAAGCTGTCACGGATGCAGTACCTAAGCCATGTCTCTGGCTCCTTCAAATTTCTATCTGGAGCAGAAAAGAGGTGTTTTTTCCAAATGAAGCCTTGTCTTAGTACTCCTTTTTTTCTGATGAGATCTTATGACTGCCACAAGTTGAGCTTTTTGGGCCCAATAAAAGCAGTTAAATTGGCTATCTATTTAGGCTTGAAAAATCACATATTATCAAGTCAATCCAAAAGATGTATTATGTAGTTTGTCATCTTGTTTTGAACATCCAGAAAAGTCCCAATCAGTTTTGACAATAAAAGCTGCACCAAAAAGCATTATTTGTAGGACCAGCATGTATTAAGGTAGTTAAAACTAGTTACCAGGAAAGCGATTCCATAAGGACTCATAAATTTTCTTTGGTTTACTTGATAAACCTTTACTATTGGTCAATAAATTTGATAGGTTTTTGTTTCAAATTCCATTATAGACTGGGGAAAATTACAGCCTATGATTTCCAGTAACATAAAAAATTTAATTAATTTAAAACTTTATTCTATTATATATAGATGTTTTATTCCTAAATGGGAATACTGTAGTATCCACAAATAAATGCAAATTTTAACTATGGAGAAATATGCATCAAATGTATATTTGAAAGTGTCATTGTTTTACTGTCTGTAAGAATACCTTCTTCTTCTTCTCTTTTTCTTGTTACTGTCTCTTCCCTTTCTCCAAAATCACTCTTATTATCACAAGCATAGACCACAATATGGGTGGGTGTTAGGACTCCAAGAACAGATATGCTTTATCACAATACATAATGAGAACACTTCCAAGTTTTATTAACAGCAAGTTGGAACAGTCATCCATTCTCTTCAATATTCATTATCATGACCAACAACACTCACCTTTGTCCAATTCAAAACTTTGTTTAACGGGTTGGAGGTTACAAAAAAAGGAAAGAGGTAACTTTCCTTTTAGGTTTTGTGTTGTTATCACTAAGTGCTTTTCAATAGGAAATTCTAACACTATACTATTTAGAAATTGAAGTTAAAATTTAAAAGTTAATGTATGAAATTTCTGAAAAATACTATGATGAGAACTAATAATTCTAAAACAATAAACTCATTCGGATTTTTTTCATTAGTCAGATATAGTGAACATGTTGCATGTAATACGGAGGAAAAGATGCACTCATTTGTGGGAACTGAATTCAGATCTTTTGTCCTCTGTAAGCCCCATTTCTCTGCTGTAAAAAAATGTTCTGGTATTCATGGCAATTTAAAAGGAAGGAAAGGAAATGTCTGTGAAGGATTATAATGGATTCTTAATAACATGAACTTAGCTCAATACTCTCTTCTCACCTTAAACGGATTTTTAAAAGTTTTCCTAGAATGTGAGCATTTCCTTAGTGTAAGTGATAATAATAATATGATTCATAATTCTCTTCCAGACAGAAATCTGATACGGCAGTTATAAGCCCAGAGTGACTTACCTGATTTATAATATCTAGTTTGTGGTAGATATAATGAAAAACTCTAAGGATACAATAAAAGGTTTTTTTCATATTTTCATATTTCAAATTTCATATTTTAAATATCAATTTTAATCAAAGATTATAATAAGACTTTGGAATTTTGATAGTAAAATTTATTTCCAGGCTGTTGTTTTATGCTCCTGACCTGCATGTATATATGTTTATCACAGTTTTCAAAGTTATTATTCCTTGTGCATTTGTACTTATTTTTCTGGACTGATTTAATTTCTCTCTCTCTTTCTCTCTCCCCTCGTCCTTTCCTCCCTTCTTTCTCTTCCCTTGCACGCGCATGTGCAGACACACAGACATAACTACATACAAAAATTCACTGTCAAACAGTAAATAATTTCATGGCTTTATAAAAATAGATTATCAAAAGGAGGAAAGGTAAGTCAAATTGTGGTCTTATGAGCTTCTGCAGGTCCTTCAGGTACTATTATTATGTGGTGACTGAAGATACATCTATTACACTCTTTGCAATGTCTAAAATTTTAATTTTCCGCTATGAAGCATCTAAGGTCTGTCTGGGATAGTCGGAAATGTGTTTCTAATTGCTTTTTCCATGCAAAAAAGATAAAATAGATTACCAACAACGGGACTATTAATCATCCATCTAAGTGCAGCTTCTCTTCTGCATGCAATATTTATAAGTGTTTATATACGCGTGGCTAATGCTAACAATCAATGCCTACTTGATGAGCCCACCTACATAATTGTCAAATGCCTGAAAGTCACCAAGAAATTAAGTTTATTCTTGGCTTCTGTTCCAGATTGTATTTGTGATTAAAAGAAAAAGAGAGAAAGAACAGATATCTTTTTAAAGTTGTTTTTAGGAATGGAAAAATAATCTAGTTGCATTTTTCCTGTAGATACTAGAAGCCCTTTTATTACTATTTATTTGCTTATATCAATGATAATAACAAAATAAGAAGAGATTATTTTCCTTCTATATTTGTAGCAGACATTTCAATACATAGTTTCTGTGATGCTAGACTTAAAAGCAAAATCCAATTACTTTAATATTTTAATTAAGAACTTTTAGACATTAGAAAAGTTAAGCTGAATTCTTTTATCAATTTGCAAATATGGTCTGATTGCAAGTCTTTTGCTATTTTTGTTATTTTCTTATTTTTATTTGTAAAAGGCAATATGATTTTAGTACTTATTACACTGTTAATTTGCAATTGCTTGGTTATAAAACTTAATTTTTGACCCTAAATGATTCTTGCATGATTCAAACCAAAAGAGTTTTGAAGTCTATACTCATTTGTTTAATAATTTAAATGTTATGAATATCATACCATGCCAGATTCTGCAAATGATAATAAGAAAATTCTAAGTTAAGATCATTGATTTCAAAATTTATGTTTCTTTAGGGAAAAAAGATGCCTATGGCAAATTCAATGTCAATATGCAAATGCTATATAAGTGGACATTGAGGAAGGGCTGTGAGTACTTAGAAAATTATTACCAAACAATATAGTCAGAAGATAGCATCTCAGAGAAGGTAGGACATAAATTGTGTCCAGAAGAGTTGGTGAGATTTGAATGGGCCAAGAGAAGAGAAGAGCTCAGATGGGAGAGATACCTTAAATAAAAGCTCAGGTGTGGAAGAGGTTTGCATAGCTCAGTGAGCAGATCAAAGAGGGAAAGCAAGTGAGAGAGAGAAGTGTTTCTTTTGGAACTCTGAAATAACTGGAGATATGTTTGCAAAGGCAGTCAGTGAGTAGATATTCTGGATAGGGTATTGCATTTCAGACTGAAGAGTTTATGTTTTATCTTGTAATATAAATCCATTTTAAAATGACCCATAGGAGGTCACAAATCAGAAGCTGAATGTTACAAACATTTAGTTAAATACAGTTTTCCTATATATATAAAAAAAAAAGTACCTGCTCTGCCTATCATCCTCTCAAGAGTGCTGTCAAACCAGCTTGGTACCAAGTACCAGGAATAACATATTGGTGAGTATTAGGACTTGGTGAGTACTGGAGAATTCTGTTTTGCTTTTCTTCATCATGGCAGGAATTTAAAAATGAGGGAACATTATTAGGAGGAAAATTAGACTAACTAGG
This sequence comes from Lepilemur ruficaudatus, assembly GCA_963574885.1. Classification (NCBI taxonomy): domain Eukaryota; kingdom Metazoa; phylum Chordata; class Mammalia; order Primates; family Lepilemuridae; genus Lepilemur; species Lepilemur ruficaudatus. The sequence continues at coordinate 7,497 of CAUYRT010015724.1, read as the reverse complement.
GCTTGGGAAGTTTGCTTATTACTTGAGGGTGCCTCTTGTAGATTTCTGGGCTCCCGAATTCCCAGAACCTGCGTCTGACACAGGTTTGTGTTGTTTTCAAGACTTAGTGTCATTCAAGACACTAATGATATATGTTGTCCTCAAAGTGGAGGCCAGGCAAATAGGATAAGATCACAGATGTGGACATTTCTTTATATACCTCAGAAACTCCACATTGTTTTCCTTATTGTCTACCCTCATCTCTACCCACAAGCTCTTCTTTTCTTCTCTATTTCTCATTTTATCATCAATCCTTTCTCTCTTTTTTTATTTTTATCTCTTTTTTCTTTTTCTTTCTTTTTTTTTTTTTTTTTGAGACAGAGTCTAACTCTGTTGCCTGGTCTAGAGTGCCGTGGCATCAGCCTAGCTCACAGCAACCTCAGACTCCTAGGCTCAAGCAATTCATCTGCCTCAGTCTCCCGAGTAGCTGGGACTATAGGCATGTGCCACCATGCCCAGGTATTTTTTTTTTATATTTTTTAGTTGGCCAATTAATTTCTTTCTATTTTTTAGTAGAGACGGGGTCTCGCTCTTGCTCAGGCTGGTTTCAAACTCCTGACCTTGAGCGATCCACCCGCCTCGGCCTCCCAGAGTGCTAGGATTACAGGCGTGAGCCACCATGCCAGGCCAATCCTTTCTTTTTTGTCTGTCTTCTCCTTTTTGCTGTTATGGAATGGCAGTAAAAGGCACAGCAAATATAAAGCATGAACAACAAGATAATAGTCACTTACATCTAGAAAACCCAGAGCAGTCATTGTGGGATATATCAATTCCTGAGAATTAAAAATCTTCATCAGAACAATCATAGGGAATAGGCGATCATTACAAAAGTCGAAGAATGGCATTTTTTAATAAAAGGTTTCCTCTTCTGTCTCTCATGCCAGCTCTTCATATGTAGGCTATTGCTATCATAGTTTTTAAGCATTCCAGATAGCTTAGACACTAAGGATGGAGTCTTGAATTATCATCAGATGGTGTGGCACCATCAAGGGAGTTCCCTTGACAAGGTCTTGCCAAGTGGAGCAGGCATGAGAATAGTTTTGCGACAGATATTATGGGTGTCTTCACTTCACCACTCACCTAGTGTCAAGATACAAGGCAACAGAAAGCAGAAGAACTTGAATAAATGAGACATTCTATTTCCTGTATTTCCCATACAAGACCCAGTGACCACACACTTCCACTTAGTATCCTATGACCTGTTACCACTTCTTCTAACTTACATCTGACCCCTAATTGTGTGTACTCTCTGAATGATAGCCATCTGGAGCAGAAAGATTTAAGTACTGCTAATAAAGCACACACCACTACATGTTACATATGTTTAATATGTTTGCATATTTATACATATATTTTGATTTTTCTCAGTGAAAACACATCGGATGGTTATTTGCTTTGGTTGTATTTCCTGAAATATTTTGTTTCCTAAATTCATCTGATAACACTGCAGCATGGACCATTGTTTACATATACTATAAAAAATTATGCCCTATTTAAATTCTGAGAAGGAGAAATATGGTCCCATGCTGAAGAGAGATTCCAAAAATTCATCTTTCCCTTCAAAATTTAGAATGTTTGCCACAATTTTAAAAGTAACACATCTTTTAACAAGAGGCTATACACACCGACTGAGAAAATCTTTGGAATTTTTTAGTAAGAGAATCTCCTCCAGTATTTATACATCTGTTAACTGTTGTTGCCAGGTATGTAGCCCTACTCATGGATAATGGAAGTTAATTAAACCTAGCACATGTTATATTTACAGTATTTTAGCAGCAGGGTTTAGTACAATTCTGCTGGTATCTCTTCTTCAAAAATATTTACAATTTCCTTTTTGGTGGGCTGCTAAAGCAGTAAAATCAGACTTCAACTCTCTAATTAAAGTGTAAAAGCATTATTACAGAAAGTTCTCATTGCTCAAATGACATATAAAGCATTTGTAGGGGCGGGGGAGGCAGAAATAAACATGTTCCAAGCTCTCAAAGGCAATTAGGCCCATTAGTTATAGTTCTTCTTTAAGAGGGAGAGGATAATCTAATTGAACGGCTATATACACTACTTTATTAGGTTGAGTCTTTGCATTTTAGCATAGTTGACATTTATGAAAGAAATCTATTGCTTGGAGAAATTTTAAAATGGCCAAAATAGATAGTTTATCATCTTGATATGCCCTTCCTGACTTTTTATATTATTTAAAGATTGAAACATTACTGATATCTTAGTATTGAGCACCTTTTTTAAGCATAGATTTCTGTCATATAGTCTTACATGCTGCATCTGAGTTGCATGCCTAGCATTTTCACCAGTATTGAAAAAAAAATCATTCCACAGAAAACAAACTTTAAAGTAGGGGATGACAAAACTCAATTAAAGACCATCAAACGTCATATTAAGAGGTTGATTTTAATAGAGATCATCTAGAAATTTTATAAGAACCAGGAAAGTTATTTTATCCAGAGGGAAAGAAGGAAACCTAGCTGTTTTTAATTTATTTTGTGTATTGTAAGTTAGTTGTGGTACCATTAATAAAATGATTTCTCAGTTAATTTTCAGGACAGAGCTATGATCGATACTGGTGTCTAATACCATAATATAATCTACACAGCAAATCTCTTAATAAATTAGACAGTGGCCTTGTACTTCTTTGAACAATTGCATGGTATTTATCTAATGCTATTTATGATTCTGGGAAGAAAAATAATCATGGGCAGGGCGCGGTGGCTCACGCCTGTAATCCTAGCACTCTGGGAGGCCGTGGCAGGTGGATCATTTGAGCTCAGGAGTTCAAGACCAGCCTGAGCAAGAGTGAGACCCTGTCTCTTCTAAAAATAGAAAGAAATTAACTGGACAACTAAAAATACATAGAAAAAATTAGCCAAGCATGGTGGCACATGTCGGTAGTCCCAGCTACCTGGGAGGCTGAGGGAGGAGGATTGCCTGAGTCCAGGAGTTTGAGGTTGCTGTGAGCTAGGCTGACACCATGGCACTCTAGCCCGGCAACAGAGTGAGACTCTGTCTCAAAAAAAAAAAAAAAAAAAAGTTCAGCTTAATCCAATTTTGAATGTTAATTAAACCAAATTTTATTAATAAAATAAAATGTAATTTTATCAACCAGGTTAAATCAACTCTATAGGCATTAGAGAACTATTTGCTCTCAGAGTGTGGAAAAAATAAGTCTGAAAATTTCAAAAGAAGAAAAGCACATTTTCTTTTATTTCTTTTTCTATGAAAATTTTTGCAATTTTCACAATAGATGCTTATTACCTCTTTTCTTATTAAAGTACACAAAGATGTATTATCTGGTAATTTTCCTTACTCTCCATAATTTTCATTACTTAATAAAAGATTATGGGAAAAATATAGACTGTTGATTGGCTATCACATCCTGCAATTTTCAGGTTACTTTGCATTGTTCCCTTTTACTTGAAATGAACCAAGATGTGCACTGTATTATTTTTGAGAGATAATTTTCTAAATCACAACCACTATTTTTCTAAGGGCTTGATATGTAGGTTTTGGTGACATTATTTTTAAAATGCCCTAAATGAGCATTCAAATACCTCAGGTAATAAAAACCTTCTCTGTGCTATCAGCCACTTTGATGCAAATAATTTCTGACTTAGCAAAACACAAAGTAAGAGTAGTAAATGTCAATCCAAATCCCTCCAAAATCAGGATATTTTTATTTTGCATCACGTCGTACCCAATATTGATGTCAAAATGAAGGGAAAAATCAGCCTACAACCTGGCTTTCATTTTATAAAATGTCAAATTTTGATATTTTAGGAAATAATTGACTGAATTTTTTTTCATTTTTATCTTGATGTTTCCTGTCACCCAGACATATCCTGAATGTGTGTCTGTTATTCAAGTTAAAATTTAATTTCAGAAAAACATATTGACTGCTGGTCAATCATTTTCAAATTATTTAAATACAATAACATTATTTTTCTCATTTGCAAAAATAAACTAATTTATTGCCTGACACAGCCTCATCAATCATCCATGATGATGCCTCTGTCTGTGGATCTTGGATGACACTAGGCTGGTAGAAGCCCTCTCAGAGGAATTCCTCCCCGATTAGTGTGGAGGCAGGAGGCAGAGTTCACCTTTCCACAGGATTATAGAGGGCTTTCCTTCTTTTTACTCTATTGTCTTCAAGGAAATATATAGAACTCAATGCAAATCCACCCAAACTGCTGCTTTCACCAATGTTTAGAGACAATATTGCTTTCAAAAATGTATCTTAAACGATCATCAAAAAGCATCTAAGAAATTAAAGATATTGAAATCAGTAATTAAGATAACAATTGTATAGAACTGTACAGTTCCAGTCTTGAACAATTTCACCAAGCAGTTGGGCTTTTATTGGGGGGAGGTTGTGGGGAGTCTCTGATCTAGGCTTGGTACACAGATACGGAAAAACAAAAGAAATGATACTAACAATTCAAGCATTTTGATATCTCAATGGGTAAATGTGTTAATAGACAATACAATAGTTTTAGAAATACCACTATTCTCAGTGAATACTAAGTAAGAATGCTCAAAGGTTCACAGCTCCCAAAATTCCACAACCCAGGGATCAAATGAGATGTTAGTCTAAAAAAATCCCCCAGCAAAAGGAAAAGCAGCCTACCTAGTCACTCACCTTTGAGTATGGGTTAATTTTTATAATATACTTTCAATAACACTGGGGTCACTGTCTCTCTGTAGCAATGGGCAAGGAGAGACTACTAAACACACACACACACACACACACACACACACACTCTTTGTGGAGAGGCTTCTGAACTTAATGTTTCTATTGATTGATGTGACTTATTTTTGTATGTGGAAAATATATGACAAGTATTTTAAGACTTACAAGAAAAAGCTTTGCTCATGATAAGCTCAATATCATTATTGATCATATACAATGTGGTAAGGGAAAAAAGCATACAGGAAAAAAACGGTGACTGCAATCAGATAAAAAGACAAAACATAGTGTCAGAGAAACCGCCCTAATTTTCACTGCCCTAAACTCTAACCTGAGAAATTTTATTAAGAAAATAAGATTATATCTCTCCTTGGCAAAAAGTTAATAGTAAAGCTCACTCCTTAAAATATATATCAAGGAAGAGTATTTCACGCTGTCCTCTAATAAACTGTTTGCATAGTTTCACTGATAAAAATAATACGTAATATATGTGGCATTAAATATTTTTGAATTATAAATTTGCCTAAATCCTAGGAAAAGTTTCCAAATGAACTTCCCATTAATGGAACTTCTAATTATTAGTATGAATTAGTGAGCATTTATTCTAACTGGGAAAAAACTAAAATAAAGAAAAGCAAGGTAGATTTTGGTATAACCACAATACTGTACCTCTGTTGTCCTATTCACCATCATCTGCAGCAGTGTGGTGTGAGGAAAAGAGGGAAGATATTACACAATGCAAAATTAAGGAAACAACCTGCTCAGTGAAATGGGGTCTACAGTTCCAACATGCCAAGATGCACTCTACCGAGAAAAGACGTCCCAAAACACTACACAATACAATGTTATCTTTCTAATTCTGTTTCCATTATTTATGACTGTAAATAGAATAAGGAAGCAGATTTCTAAAAAGCTGAACCTCATCTTTTAAAAAAAATGATCTTACATTTAATTTTTTTCTTTTGTTACTGTACCCAAAAAACAGTCCCGTTCTTTCTGAAATACCTCTGAAAGTAATTTGTCTCTTTTCGTGACCAGAAGTCATTTTGCATTATCACCATGGCCTACTTCCTTCTCATCCCCCAGGAGGAATCTGGCAGCCGGAGAGTTCCTTCCCACAAATGCGTCCGGCTTTTACCTTCGATTGCACGTCAGCGTTGTGATCGTTCTGGAGCAGGAGTGCTGCAGATTTGGTGTCGTCTTTCCTTGCTGCAATATGCAGAGCTGGCAGCCTCACTTTCCCTTTGGTGTCGTTCTCCAAGAGGATGGCCACTGCCTGGTTGTGTCCTTGCTGAAGCGCCACGGCTAGAGGAGTAAAGCCATCCTGGTAGAACAGAAGAAGAAAACATCTTCCATTCACTTTTAGATGCTTAGGACTGCACTCCAAGCAAACCGTTAAAGTAATGATTAAGATTGATAAGCCAAAGCATAAAATATTACTATAAAGATTAGAAGCAGATTATAATCGGTCCTTTGTCACACTGTGGGTTCGTTTAATCAGACTGCTTTCCTAATTTCTATTCTACACATTTTGAAAAACATCTGCATTCCCTAACAAAGCATACTACAGACAGAACGTGCTCAGATGTTATGTTTACGATGGGAAAATAAAAATGAGAACCAACCCTAAGTAATGTCTGCTTATGTAAAGCAGAAAAGTGGGAAGGGTAGAAAGAATGGAGACTAACTGTGACTGGGAATTGAAGATATGATAACCAAGACAGAGGAATAAAATATGCGATCAACTATGCAGATTACTAAATAGCTCTGCATTGGATAGGAGAAGATGATAACCACTGGGTACGGAATGGGCTATTACCAATTCAATTTTGAAACTTTGAGAGAGAATACGATCTAAAACTCTTTGGCAAATTAGGTTAATTCATTAATTTTGTACTTAGTTGAATTTTATATTTACATCATTTAGATATAAAATTACATGTGCTAGGTAATATAAAAAAATCAGCTTTTCGGTTCTAAACTTACAAAGAGAAAGCTTAAAAAGCAACAGCATAGATAATGCAAAGTTAGAGAAAATTAAGGGTAGATAACTATGCTAGAAAACTTGGAAAGCCGTGTTTTCACTCAGTTCCTGGAAAATGACAAATAAATAGAAAAAATATAAATATTTTAGACTCTATTTGGGTACCAAAAAATCCTTAATCCAGAAAAGTTTGAAAACAATCTCAAAGTTAGCAGTTTTCATTTACATAGAACAAAGATGAGGGCAATAGGAAGGGTCATTTAAAGACTGCATTCTAGAGACCATAGTTAATTTACCACAATCTAACTACTCTCATGTTTTCAATGATAATTTTTAAAAGGTAACTGCAGACTCTTGAGGAAAATAATTTTCCTCAGGTGTATCATGTATGTTGTACCAACAAGAAAAATTGAATCTTTTTCTTTTCTTTTTTTTTTTTTTTTGAGACAGAGTCTTGCTCTGCTGCCTGGGCTAGAGTGCCGTGGCGTCAGCCTAGCTCACAGCAACCTCAAACTCCTGGGCTCAAGCGATCCTCCTGCCTCAGCCTCCCGAGTAGCTGGGACTACAGGCATGCGCCACCATGCCAGGCAAATTTTTTGTATATATTTTTAGTTGGCCAATTAATTTCTTTCTATTTTTAGTAGAGACGGGGTCTCGCTCTTGCTCAGGCTGGTTTCGAACTCCTGACCTCGAGCGATCCGCCCGCCTCGGCCTCCCAAAGTGCTAGGATTACAGGCGTGAGCCACCGCGCCCGGCCGAATCTTTTTCTTTTTAATAA
>CAUYRT010015723.1:0-14869 GCA_963574885.1 Lepilemur ruficaudatus | reverse complement strand
TCCTCCCTCAAATCTTTTTATCGAAGGAGTGATGCACTCTTTGGTTAAGAGAATTAAATACCACCTTTGACAGCCCCAAACACAGTCTTTTAGGTTATAGATGAATGCCTATTCTAAAAGAATGATTTTTTTCTAATGCTGCCTTCCAGTTAGAATGGACCGGCCGCTTTCTCTCTCCTGGGCTGTTGCATCTGGCTCCCTGCATGTCTAGCTTGTTCCTGTCTCTCTACCTTCCACCCTTTCAATTTGTCATCTACCCTGATGCCAGGATGAGCTTTCAAAAACTGGATATGATGCTCTTGTTAAGAGCTTCTCACTGACCAGGATAAAATTCAGCTTCTTTTTTTATTTATTTTTTATTTCAGCATATTATGGGGGTACAAATGTTAAGGTTACGTATATTGCCCTTGCCTCCCCTCCCCCTTTAAGTCAGAGCTTCAAGCGTGTCCATCCCCCAGATGGTGCGCATCACACTCATTATGTATGTATATACCCATCCCCTCCTCCCCCCTCCCGTCTGCCCGACACCCGATAAATGTTGTTCCTATGTGTCTACTTAGGTGTTGATCAGTGAAACCAGTTTGCTGGTGAGTACATGTGGTGCTTATTTATCCAGTCTTGGGATACTTCACTTAGTAGAATGGGTTCCACCTCTATCCAGGAAAATACAAGAGGTGCTACATCACCATTGTTTCTTATAGCTGAAAATTCAGCTTCTTTAGCCCACATTGGGAGGCCTTTGGGGCTCCTTCCCTCTCCACCTGCCTCTTGGTCATGCATCCTCCCTTCCAGCCACCCTCGACATGCTCCACTCCTGGCTGCCTTCCTTCCTCAGTATGGCTCTTTTCCTGCTGTTCCCTGCCTCTCAGGTCAAGGCATCCCTTAAACTGTCCCAACTCCAATGTCGACTACTTCTTCCCCTTTCTTCTGGGATGTGTTGTTCACTCCTCCTCTATAGCACTTATCATGCTGGGACTGTGGATCTGGGGACAGAGACATAGAATTCTGGGCAGGACTGGCCCCCCAAAAAAATTGTGAAGAAAGCTAAATATTGTCTCAAGCTTCGCCTCATCTCTTTTTCTTATTATGGAGCTTGTTGTCCTTTCTTTTATCCCTTTTAAAACCACTTTATTGAAATACAATTTACCTATCAAAAATTCACCCATTTAAAGTGTACAATTCAATGGATTTTAGTACACAGATGGTCCCTGACTTACGATGGCTTGACTTAGGACTTTTCCACTTTACGATGGTGCAAAGTGATACACATTCAGTAGAAACCATACCCTGAGTACCCATACCACCATTCTGTTTTTCACTTTCAGTAGAGTGTTCAATAAATTACCTGAAATCTTCAACACTTTATTATAAAATAGGCTTTGTGTTAGATGATTTTGCCCAACTATAGGCTACTGTAAGTGTTCTGAGCACATATAAAGTTGGCTAGGTTAAGCTATGATGTTTAGTAGGTTAGCTGTACTAAATGCAGTTTTGACTTACGATATTTTCAACTTATGATGGGTTTATCAGGACACAATCCCATCATAAGTTGATGAGCATCTGTATTCAGAATCGTGCCGTCATCACCATTGTCTAATTTTAGAACATTTTTATCACCCCCCCCAAAAAACCTTCATACCCATTAGTAATCACTCCTCATCTTCCTTCTTCCCAATCCTAGGTAGTCACTAATCTCTTTTCTGTTTCTATAGATTTGCTTATTCTAGACATTTCATGTAAATAGAGTCATTCAATGTGTGGTCTTTTGTGTCTGGCTTTAACTTAGTATAATGTTTTGAAGGGTTGTATGTTTTGTAGCATGTATTAGTACTTCATTCCTTTTTATTGTTGAATAACTGCATGGTATGGATATAACACATTTTATTTATCCATTCTTCAGAAGAACATTGAGTTTTTTCTACCTTTTGGCTATTATAAATAATACTGCTGTGAACACTCACATATAATTTTTGTGTGGACATATGTTTTCATTTCTCCTGGGTATACATGTAGGAGTGTGCTGTTTAATTTCCACATTATTTGTGGACTCTCCCAATTTCTTTCAGTTAATTATTTATTTATAATTTAATTCCATTATGGTGGGAGAACATATTTTGTAGGATTTCAATCCTTATAAATTTATTGAGGATTGTTTTATGGCCCGGCATATTGTCTGTCTTGAAGAATGTTCCATGCAGGCTTTGCATGTTTTCTATAGATGTCTGTTAAGTCCTGTTAATCTACTGTGTTCTTCCTATCTTCTATTTCCTTGATGATTTCTGTCTGGTGGTTGTATTCATTATTGAAAGTAAGATATTTCTCAGCTATTATTGTTAAATTGTCTATTTCTCTCTTCAATTCTGTCAGATTTTGCTTTATGTATTTTGGTGCTCTGTTGTTAGGTGCATATATGTTTTTGTAATTTTTTATAATCTAATAATTATTGTCTTAAGGTCTATTTTGTCTGATATTAGTATTGCCACTCTAGCTTTCTCAGCTCGCTTTTTAATGTTTGTTTGTTTTCTATTCTTTTACTTCAACCTAGTTGTGTCTTTTAATCTAAAGTGTGTCTCTTGTAGAGAGCATATAGTTAGAAACTGTTGTTTTATTCATTCTACTAATCTGCCTTTTAAAAAGAAGTATTTGAATTTAACGTAATTACTGATAGGTAGGATTTACACCTGTCATTACTATTTGTTTTGTAGTTGTGAGGCTGGTTTTTGAGGTTACTATGGAGCTGGGGAGGGAAGAATGGAGTAGGTCAGAAACAAATTGTGCTGTTCTTATGAATGTCCAGCAGTTTTTTCCTAAATAAAATGCTTCTTGAATTGCTACAAACCTTTGGTTAATGTTATAGTTCTAAAATAGTTGATTTTGACAACTTTTGCCAGTGTTTTGGTTGCTTTTATGAATGAGCAGATTTACAGAGATGCTCAGTCTACCATTCCAGAAGACCAGTCTCTCTATTATTTCTTTACATAGTTTTTTTTCCCCACTAAATAGTGAGCTTTTTCAAGGTTAGAATTTCTAATGCATGGTTTTATCTTCTCTTCCTGGTCTAGTATGAACATGTAGCAAGTGCTCAATAAATACTTGTTAAATTAATAGTGGAACAGATGCTAAGAAAATGCTTAGCAAATGCTAAGGGTATCTATACCCTACACAAAGTTCCTGTATAAAGATCCAGAAGAATGGAGACAAAAATATAAAATGTCCAAAGCTATTTTTGATGTGACTCTCACTGGAGCTGCTGTATGGATGAGGTAGATATGGTGGTGGCAAAGTCCTACACATATTAGAAATAATTGTGAGTATTGTAGGCTGCTGCCAAAGCTTAGTTCAGGGTACTGCCATCCAAGAGGTATATGGACTTCCTTTATGCCCATCATAGAACTTTATATAACTAATGGGACCTTAAAGATGCACCCACTTTCAAATGAGGACCCAAGTTAACAGGAAAGTAACATGCTCAGAGAAACACATTAGTTTGTTAGTGTGATGCAGTGCTTAACTTTCATATGCTTTATTTTAGGGTTCTCTTCCAATTTCCCACTGTTCTTTTTCATGGTAGCAAAGGCACAGGAGCCCCACATGTGGATCTTTAATGAAAGAGACAAGGATGGAGGTGAATAGGGCATTGGACATATTTGTTCAAATTCCTTCATCTTTTTGAGGCTTTTGGTTCCTCTAGTCTAAATTTGATGATACTGACTGAGTTATTGAGAGGATTAAGTGAAATAATGGGGACCACATATTTATGCTCTTAACAGCTGCAAAAGTAGGAAAAACACATATAGAAGACAATGATTCTTCTAGGCTTCTTTTTCTTTGTTTCCTTCTTTCTTTGTGTAAAAACCAAACTCATACAAGATAATGTCTCTTAAGGCAACACATGAAGAAAGGAAAAAATATTTCCTTAGCCTAAAAAAAGAGGTAGTATGTTTTAGTTCACCCTAACTCTGGACAAGTGAGTCACTACTCATCTTTATGACTGAGGATGGAGTTAAGAGCTGAATTAGAAAATAAACCAACGGTATTTTAGCCTCCCTCCTCTTTTAGCCTTTGAAGGCTTGAGCAGATGGAGGAAGTGCATTTGGTCTGTGTGCCTAATTCCCTCACCCTTCTGCTTCTCTCTTTTGTTACCTATTGAGCGCCAAGAACTATAATAAAATCTGAGTAGTCAAGAGTGACTGAAGACCCAGTCTCAGCTCTTAGCTGTTCTAGATCTGCAGTTGACATCATTAAAAGAAGTTTCTGTCTCTGCTAAAAACAAACAGACTCATGGGTGTAGCCACATGGCCTAACAGATCCTTGTCATGGGCTGAATTGTCTCCCCTAAATTCACATGGTAAAGTCCTAACCCCCAGTGCCTCAGAATGTGACTGTTTCTGGAGAGAGGGTCTTCACAGAGGTAATTAAGTTAAAATGAGAATGAAGCCAACATCTTGATTTCAGACTTCTAGCCTCAAGAATGAAGAGGAAATGGCAGCCTGAGCTGATCAATACAATCCTCCACCAGGACTGACCACTTGGGACGTTAGTGCTGCCATGGTGGACTGAAAACAGCATTTAGCACGTAGACTTTAACTCACATATCTCATATGCTGAAATGTTAATGAACGTATTTGTGTTAGAGTTCTCCAGAGAAAATAGAACCAAAAAGATATGTAGATACATATGAGAGGACATTGATTGTGGTAATCAGCTCACGCAGTGATGGAGGCTGAAAAGTCCCATGACCTGCCACCTGCAAGCTGGGGGACCAGAAAAGCCAGTGGTGCTGTTCAGCCTGAGTCTGGAGGCCCAAGAACTAGGAGCTCCAGTGTCTGAGGGTAGGAGAAGAGAGATATCCCAACTCAAGGAGGAAGAGAGAATACTCCCTTTCTCCACCTAATTCTATCCAGGCCCTGAAAGGATTGGATGGTGCCTGCCCAATTGGTGAGGGAGATCTTCTTTACTCAGTCTATTGATTCAAATGCTCATCTCTTCCAGACACACCTCACAAACACACTCAGAAATGTTTTACCAGCTATCTGGGCATCTCTTAGCCCAGTCAAATTGACACATAAAATTCACCATCCCAGTATTATAGTGCTAGGAACTCTTTAAAGACATTTATTACTCTAGTTTTATTGTACCCAAGCCCCCATGTTCCCCCCAGGCCCTGCACACCTGAAGGATAGAGCAGGGCTTCCTGCTCATCTCCAATGGAAAGAGGAAGTCTTGGTGCAGGAACAGAACAGACACTCACCTATGAGAACAGACCTCAGTTATGAGATAGGATTTGAAGTATGGGACAGAAAAATGCTTATGCTCTAAGGTTAAAGGGAAAAAAGGAAGATGATAATTTTGTATTTAAAATAATTCTTGCTGTATAAAAATAACAAAAGTTATAAATTCTATGTATGGGAAAAAATGGAAGGAAATACAGTACTTGTACCATTTTTGGAGCTGGTATTATAGTTTATTTTTTCTTTTATTCTATTACCTACTTTTCTGAATTTCCCACATTTTCTATAGTAGGAATATTACTTTTCTAATAAAAATAAAACCAATAAGCTGTGTCTTTTTTAAAGATCCTGGATTTGACAGCAATTTCTGGGGTGTACAGCCATCTCATCCCCGCTGCAGAATTCCTTCTCATTGTAAATCAGGTAAAATAGGAGCCTAAAAAAAATTCATTATTCAGACCCAGATGATTTGAACCTTGTGATGATTCTTTATGCTTTCTATGAAGAGAAAGAGTCTACAAAGTAAATTTGTACTCAACCAGTTCAGAGACTAGCCTACTTTACAAATCAAATTGTTTCTAAATATTTACAAAACAACAACAAAAAACCCTCCACTATAGCAGTGTCATGTCTGCATACAAAAAATAACCTTTCTCTGATGTATTCATTAAAGGGGTGCTCAGAGAATCCCTTCTTAGCAATGCCTGATTATCTTTGGTTCTGTTACCATGTGCCTGGCATGCTAGCAAGCACATACGTGATTTACCGGCACTGATCTAATAAATAGCTTCACATGTATTAACTCAAGGAGCTCCCACAGCAATCCTATGAGGGCACACCATTATTCTCCTCACTTTTTGGTGGGGGAAACTGAGGCAGACAGAGGTGGGATAACTTAGTAAGTGGTGGGGCTGGAAGAGCACCAATAATGTGGCTTGGTGTTGATTTAGCCAAGACCTTACCTTCTCGTTTTCTTCTTACATGTGAGTTTGTGAAGCTTACTCCTTGCCTGCCTGGCGGGGGTGTAGTAAGGTGGAGTGAGCCTGCCGACTGCACGTCCCTGAAGACAAAAACCCGCTCTGTTGGTAGGAGTATCATCTCATGCTCCATCTCCATTGTGCGTTTATGGGTATTTCTGAAATTCTGGAGGACTTTGTTAAAAGTTTTCATCAGTTCAAGTGAACTGTGATCACACGCTTCTCTCCCCTCCTCATTTTCTAACAACTTTCTCAGGTTAGAGACGCCCAATTTAACAGAGAATAAATTAGTAGCCCTGTAATAAATCTTGGGAAAGTGTAGAGAAAACACTCCCTTGCCGCGTTTGGCAAATGGAATCAGCAAATGAGCTCATGTTCTTAGAAGAAATTCAATTCTTAGAAACTCTCCCCCTTCACACAGCTTTGAGGACAATTGCAGATTAATTAATTTAAGTGAATTGGAAGAGATGAATACAAAAGAACATTTTCCAAAGATGGGCTTTGTTGGGGCTTTAAATTGAAACTCTGTGAATGGAAAAACCTAGTGAAGTGACCAGTCCACTGAGCAGGTGTCTTATTTGTATGCATGGAAAATCCGGGCGACCCATCTAGGGGGCTGGCCAAGAGGCTGCTTGGGGGAGATATTCATCACCGCTGGCCCCTTCTCCTCTGGTAGGGGCATGAGATACACAGAGAAGCCTGGCTTTCCTTGTTATTTATTTTTGATGAAGTTGTTTTCCACTTCCAGGGAAGTGTCCCAGTTTGTGTGTGAGGGTCGGCCAATTTTAGCCTGGAAGGCCGGCCGGGCAGCTAACTCTAGTGTCTTTAATCTTGAGTGGCCATGGCTGGGGTAGGGATAGGAGGGCTGCAGGGTCCACAATGACCATGTGACAGAGGGTTCTCTATTCTGTGCAAGGAAGTCAGACAGAGATTAGATTCCGGAGCAGCATATCAACAATGTGGGTGAGGTAAGAAGCCAAAGAACAGACTGCTGCTGCTGATGAGACAGAGGAAGCCCAGTGCAAGGGTCTGGGCCTTTTGCTTTGATTGTGGCTGGTTGGGGGCGCTGCCTGAATTGTCCCCAGAGTCTGTGGCCTGAAGTATGAGCTGAAAGGCCTCCTACCCAGGAGGTGCTTGGGCCCAAACTTCAGTCCCTTCTGACGCTCTCTTTCCTAAAGGAGCCCAGTGTTGGAGCTTTGGTTGGTACTTAACTGTTTTATTAATATTTCCTTTCTGTTCTCCTCTGGCTTCTAGCACCCACTGACTAGCAATGGAAAACGGATTTGCTATGAGATCACAAAGGCTCATCTTGTTTAGCTTTTAATGTATTGCTTTCAAACTTTAAAAAAGAAGAGAGAAAACACCCACTCTGTAGCAATCTGGCAAGCAGTTTGGTCCCCAGAGGAGGGAGGCAGAGGCTCTGCCCACTCATGAGCCCTGTGGCTCCCCAGTGAATTTGGGAGGTGAGGTGTACTGACATAGAGGCAGGGGGTCTAGGCTACAGGGCCTGACCTACTACTCACCATCAACTCAAACTTTCTGAGCTTTAGTTTCTGTAGCTACAAAATGGGAATCAAAACACATAGCCCATAGCTTTATTGGGTGGAATAAAGATAAGACATATTTTAAAGTGCACTGAAACTACAAATAATCATTTAAATGCAAACAAGAGCTCCTTGGAGATGAAGTCTACTGCCTCCTTGTAACAAAGATCCTACAGCCCCTGTGTGCAGAAATCTGAATGTTAAGGTCCGTGTGTTGAATGGTGATCCTCCTCTGCTAAAGCTCAGGATTTTATTCAGCCTATACTGTAGTCTGAGGAAATTATACAGAATTTGTCATACAACAGGCATTTAAATGGTCACCTTCTTCCCTCTATAATTGGTGGGAAGTCATAGTCAGGGACTGTCAGCCTACATTCACTCATTCCACAAATATTATGAATCACTTGTTGGGTAGTGCCATGGGTTTGATTTCACAAAGTGAGCAGGCCTCCTGAACTCCTTCGTGAGACTTCCAGGAGTGAGGTGCCTCCAGCACACATGGCAGACACCCAGGAATTGGATGGATGAAAGGACAGATCAAAGTATTGGAATGAACTGACTTTCTACATTGTCTCTGTAGGATGTTTTCCAAGAGTCTACAGCTGTCTTTCATTTCCTTAAAATAGTGCAATCTATCTGATTGCACTTTGTTACCAGTGGAAATCAGTTCAAGAGAAACTATGGGGCATGCAAACTTTCAGAGGATGGGATGGCTAGTTATAGGAAAGGCTTAAAACAACCACCACCACCACCTGGAAAGTCTTGGTTTGCTTTCCATTCCCAGGATCAAGTCAGTAATGAATGACCATGTCCTAAACCAAGGCTCTCGCCTGGGTGGAGATTCATGCATCTGAGCAAAGGTGCTTTCCACAATGTACAGGAGCATCTGGGGCAGCCCAGAGAGAGCAGGGGTGTCCTCAAGGGCCTGTGGCTTTGAGTCCCCAGGGAGGAGGTTGTGATGAGGGGTGAGAAGATCCAGACATTTCTACTCCAGGGACTACAGAAGCCAGCACCAATCCCACTGTGAGGATGGGACCCAGTGCAATAGTAATTACGTGGTAATGAATGATTCACGATGAAGCTGAAGTGGAGCTCTGTCTCAACACCTTTTTGTACCTGACCAGTTAAGGAATTGGAAATCTGTCTTTGTTCTTATAGGATATCCAAGGCTGCTCTCGCCCTTGTATCTTCCTTCCCATCTTTAACCAGGACTCCCTTTTCCTCAGG
Organism: Lepilemur ruficaudatus; assembly: GCA_963574885.1. Classification (NCBI taxonomy): domain Eukaryota; kingdom Metazoa; phylum Chordata; class Mammalia; order Primates; family Lepilemuridae; genus Lepilemur; species Lepilemur ruficaudatus. The sequence continues at coordinate 5,890 of CAUYRT010015723.1, read as the reverse complement.
TTTTCAATGTCACTCATTAGTGATCCACAAACAGAGATGCAGGAAGCAGAGTCCTGTCCTCCGGGGGCCTGCAGTCCAGTGGGGGAGGAACTATTCATAATTATTCCAGGCGTGACAGCGTAGGTGTCTTACAGCTGACATGCACAACATGTTGAGCAGGGGGTGGTTTATTCACACTAGATTAGAGGGGAAGAGGGCAGCTTCCCAGAGGAGGCAGCCCTGGAGCTGGGCCTTGGAGGCCTGCTGTGGAGAGAGGCTGGGTGTTCCTGGCTGAGGAAGCCCAGACTAGAGCCAAGGAGTAAATATGAAGATAGCAAGGGGAAAGCTAGGCTGCTTGTGTCCAGAATAGCAGATATTCCTCGTCTGCTGTGCTCAGGAGCTTGGATTTTATTCTGCAGGCTATGTGGACTCACCGAAAGGTGTTTGAAAGCAGAGAATATTATAACCAGGTCTATATTTCACAAGATCATGGAGGCTGCCCGAAGGAGGGAAGATTGTGGATAGGGTGGGGGACAGGGAGCTGGATGCATGGAAACCTGCTAGGATGAGGTTTGCAATTGTCCAGGTGAGAAATCACAAAGGGAAGAGAAACAACACTTATTAAGGCTGTGTTTTGTGCCAGGCAGGGCATAGTAGGTACTTTGACCTGCTACTGCATTTAATTCCCATGAAAGCCCTGCAAAGAAGCTATTATTGTTGTCACTCTACCTATGAAGGACTGAGAGATGTGACTGTGCCAAGGTCATGTGATAAGAAATAGCCTCCTTGCCTCCATGGAGGCCACTGGCTGAAGCCAGGGGCAGCAGAGGCCTGGGCAGAGTGTGTCATGAGAGAGCTGGGGGAGGCAGGAGACGTAGGGTGGGGACGGGCCTGGGGGGGCAGGGATGGGAAGGTGCCAGGGACTTTTAGCTTGAGGAGGTGCTTGGTGGGGGTCCAGCCAGTAAAAGGGGCCAAGAACAGGTTCTGGTCCAACCAGCCAGAGCTTATTGTGCCATACCCAGGGACACAATTTTATTAATACCAAATAGCATTCTATTTGATGAAACAATTTTTGTGCATAAAGAGTTTGAGATCTAACATCTAAAACAAAACATAATATACCAAACTCAATGATATAAATTTAAATATTATAATGTTTGGGGAAAAAATGGCCTTTGCTATAATTTGGCATTAACAAAATCATCAGTAAGTTTTTAACTTCCTTTTTCATTTATCTGGTTGAGTTTTTGTCCTCAGTACTGATTCTGTTAAAAGTTGCTTCAGCATGTTTTCTCTTAAATAATATTAGATTAGCTTTAATTTTTAAAAAAAAGTTCTGTTCAGGGAAAATAATTGGAATTGGTAAAAATAAAAGGAATAAAAAGCTTACTTAAAATTTACTCACGTTTTAGAATTTTATAACTCTCAATGAATTCATAGATATTTTAAATATTTTCAATTTTACTTTCCAACCATATTATACAAAGTAACAATTGCACCAATAATGATGCTGCTTGGTTTTGTGAAAGTTTATTTTGCATATTCTATGTTGCTTTTGTTTATCATAATGGACTTTTCTTCAACTTGAATTGATTGGGTTGGAATAAGAAATAAAACCAAGTCAGCCACTCAACTTAAGCCTTGAAATCTTGGGTCTAACTCTGTTTACTGTATCAATTGGTGTATAATTCTTATACTCATTATGCTTTGTATTCATCCGGGTTCTCCAGAGAAGTAGAATCAACAGAATACAGACACACACACACATACATACACACAGACTTCAAAAAGTTTGTGGAAAATGGGATTAAAAGATAAAAATAAAAAATATAAACTTTATCTCTCAACGTAAACTCCATCAAGGTCAAGACACTTTTGTTAAGTGATGACACCAGCCATCTAGTCCATTCTTAAAGATCTGAGGGTCCTGGGAATCAAACCATGTCATTGCAGTTTTTTCTACATTATTAACTGAAGAAAAATGGGTGCCCCTTTATAGATTTTTTAAAATTAGTAAACAAAAAGAAGTCAGAAGGAACACAATCAAGACTGTAAGGTGGATGCCTAATGGGTGTTGAAACTGTCACAAAATGCCCTTGTTTGATGAGAAGAATGAGCAGCATTGTCATGGTGGAGAGAGACTCTCTGGTGAAGCTTTCCTGGGCATTTTTCTGCTAAAGCTTTGGCTAACTTTCTCAAAACGCTATCATAATAAGCAGATGTTATTGTTCTTTGGCCCTCTGGAAAGCCAACAGGCAAAACACCTTTGGGCATCCTCCAAAAATCTGTTGCCATGACCTTTGCTCTTGACCATCTGCTTTTGCTTTGGCTGGACACGTCCACCTCTTGGTAGCCATTGCTTTGATTGTGCTTTGTCTTCAGGATCCTATTGGTAAACCATGTTTCATCTCCTGTGATGATTCTTTGAAGAAATGCTTCAGGATCTTGATCTCACTTGTTTAAAATTTCCATTGACAGCTCTGCTCTTGTCTGCAGCTGTTCTGGGCACAATGGTTTTGGCACCCATCAAGTGGAAAGTTTGCTCAATTTTAATTTCTCAGTCAGAATTGTGTCAACTGAATCAGTTGAGATGTCTATGATGTTGGCTATTGTTTCTGATGTTAATTGTCAGTCCTCTTCAATTAGGGCATGAACAAGATGAAGTCTCTCTTCACAAATTAAGGTGGTTGGTCTGCCACTGTGGGTTTCATTTTCAACATCATCTCATCCTTTCTTAAAATGAGTTATCCATTTGTAAACTGTTGATTTCATTGGAACATTGTCTCCACAAACTTTTTGTAAAGCATCAATGATTTCACTATTCTTCCACCCAAGCTTTACCATATGTTTTCTTGCTTCAATTTTAGCAGAGTTCATGTTGCTTTGAAAGGGGCTCTTTTCAAACTGATGTCTTACCCTTCTTAGTGCCTCAAACTAGATCCTGTTCGGCCATATTATAACAAGGTAGTATGAGTTTATTTTGGTCCACAAGAGTTTGAAATCCATGAATAGTTTTTCCATAATATGCATTTTCAATGACTTTTTGAAGTCTCCTCATATGTATATGTATGTATTATATACATATTTAATATATTTATTATAAGGCATTGGCTTACCTGGGCATGAAGGCTGAGAAGTCCTAAGATCTGCAATCAGCAAGAAAAACCAGGAGAACCCATAGTATAGTTTTAGTCTGAGTCCAAAGACCTGAGAACTAGGAGAGCCAATGGTGCAAGTTCCAGTCTAAGTTTGAGTCTGAAGATAGAGGAAGACTGACATCCTAGCTTGAAGACAGTCAGATAGAGAGGAGTTTCATCTTATTAGCAGGAGGGTCAGCCTCTTCATTCACTCAGGCCTTCAACTGATTGGATGAGAGCCACACACATTAGAGAAAGCAATCTGCTTTACTCAGTGTACCAATTCTAATGTTAATCCTATCCAAAAACATTCTCACAGACACACCCAGAATAATGTTTGACCAAATATCTGGGCACCCTTTGGCCCAGGCAAGATGACACATAAAATTAACTATGACATGCTTAAAAATGTTAAAAATCAAATATAAGTCATACTGATTCTTGGTTTTTGACAAGCTGAAGTTGATGAAGCAGCAATATTAAAATTTCACTATGACTATAAGACAATCACATTGCCCACTATATATTTTGGACAAACATTTCATCCTCCTTATGGCTAAAAGTAGCCAGATATCAAAGGGGAAGCAACTATTGCTCTTTGTCTCTGCCAATGCTTATAAAGTCTTCTGAATCCTTTTTGCTAAAAAGTTGGCAAAGTTCAAAGAACTTTTATAAAGGAATCCCAACATTGCCAGGGAGATCTTAGAATGCCACTTGATACTTTTGCAGAATTTAATAGGCCGAATAATTTGCAATCTGTTCCAATAACCAGAGAAGTACTAAATTGAGAGGGCTATTCTTTGGGGGAAATAGAAAAAAATCTGAATTATACAACAAATAACCACGATGTAGTTCACATGTTGGGCCTTGTATTTGCTTCAGTAATATATAATTCAGTTGCAGCTACTTACACAATCAGAAGTTAGAAAGGTAGCACTTAAATGTTAAATTGACAGAATGATTGATTTCTGTTTAGGTCAATGGAGACAACTGAGTCTAATGTTTATGGAATTTCACCTCCTCTATTGTCATGGAGATAAGGCACTATGCTACGGTAAGTATGCCAGGACTGTGATTTAGAGCCAGATTTTAAGGAAAAATGAGTTGAATCCAAGAATTCCAGTGCAGGGCTTTTTTGTTTGTTTGTTTTTTGTTTCTTCATGGGTTTTTATTTTTTTCTAACATCATACTGATTTTTTAAAAATGTAAAACCAGTTCAGTGTCCATGATTGATACCACTGAAACTTTGGAGTTGGTGGTGCTTTATAACTCCATGGTCCTGATGTAATACATTGGCTGTCAATGTTTGGTTTTACCAAAAGTAGGTCATGGATGAGGCCATTGACTGAAATAGGGCAAATAAGGTAGAAATAGATTTGGAGAGGAAGGTAGCTTGAGACTTGGATGGAGATGCTAGTAGAGATCCCATTGAATTTCTAGCAGGCACTTGAAATCCAAGTCTGGTGTTGTGAGTAACAACACCAATAGCAAGCGAATGTGGACAGTGTTAGTCTAGGGCATGTGTTGGTGCTACAGATTGGATGTTGGATACCTCCAAACCTCATGTTGAAATCTGATCCCCAGTGTTGGAGGTGGGACCTACTGGGAGGTGTTTGGGTCATGGTGGTGGATCTCTTATAAATGGCGTGATGCGCTTCTTGCGGCAGTGAGTGAGTTCTTGCTCTATTAGTTCTCGTGAGAACCAATTGTTACAAAGATCTGGGCACCTTCTCCCTCACCCTTCTTCTCTCACTATGTGATCTCTGCACACTCTGGTTCCCTTTCCCTTTCTGCCATAAGTGGAAGCAGCCGCAGGGTCTCACCAGAAGCAGATACTGGCATCATGCTTCTTGTACAGCCTGCAGAACCAGGAGCCAAATAAACCTTCTTTTCTTTATAAAGCACCCAGCCTCAGTTATTCTTTTATAGCAACACAAACGTACTAAGACAGTTGGCAAGAGTTATCTGTAAGGGGCCAGATAGAAATATTTTAGGCTTTGTGGGCCAGAGGGTCACTGCAGCAGCTCTTCCATTTTTGTGCAAAAGCAGGTATAGCCATAATATGCCAATAAATGAATCATGTGTGGCTGCATTTCAATACAACTTTATTTAAAAACTGGGGTTGGAATAGGAATAGAGGGGAGAATAAGGGAGGGTGGAATTTGGCCAGAAGTATACTCTAGACCATGGGAATGAATGAAATCATGAAAAGAGCATGTGCGGTGAACAGTGTCCAGAAGAAAACCTGGGAAATGCTTGTGTCTAAGGCAACAGTAGAGAAAGAGGTGGGGAAGCAAAGAGAAAAGTTTTGAGAGAAAAGAGAAGAATTCAAAAACCCAGTGCCTCAGAGACAAGGCGCTGGTGTTTTAAGAAGGAGGAGTGTGTAACAATGTTAAAATGCCACCTGGAAGTTCAGTGGGACAGGCATTGAGAAGGGACTGTTGGAATTAGTGGTTAGTATGACAGTCCTGATTTTTGAGAATGCTGTTTTAGGGGAGGTATGGGCACTGAAGCCCATTGAATGCAGGCGGTTGTCAAGGTGATGGGTGGTGAGGTGTGCAAGATGTGGTGGGAGCCTCAGAGGGAGGCCAGAAAGAGAAAGTTTTTCCGACTAGGAGAGACAGGTAAGCTGGGAAGTCTGAAGGGAAGAAGGCATCACATTAAGAGATTTTCAAGACACCAGAGAGAAGATACCTTAAATGCAGCAATTCCTGGGGGAATGCAGGCGGGACACTGGCAGGTGCTGTGCTGGGCATGGTGCCTCATTATCCCTC
>CAUYRT010015722.1:0-11721 GCA_963574885.1 Lepilemur ruficaudatus | reverse complement strand
GAGAGCAAATATTTTCTCCCATTCTGTAGGTTGTCTATTTGCTCTAGTGATAGTTTCTTTGGCTGTGCAGAAGCTTTTTAATTTGATCAGATCCCATTTTTGTTGCTGTGTTAATTGCTTTGGGGGTCTTCTTCAAGAATTCTTTGCCTAGGTCGATGTCTGAAAGGGTCTTCCCAACGTTCTCTTCTAGGATTCTTAAGGTTTCATGCCTTAGGTTTAGGTCTGTTAACCATTTTGAGTGTATTTTTGTGAGAGGTGACAGGTAGGGATCCAGTTTCATTTTTTTGCATATAGCTATCCAGTTTTCCCAGCACCATTTATTGAAAAGAGATTCTTTTCCCCAATGTATATTTTTGTCTGGTTTATCAAAGATTAAGTTACCGTATGCAGATGGTTTCATCTCTGGATTCTCAGCTGTGTTCCAAAGATCAATGGTTCTATTCCTATGCCAATACCATGTTGATTTGATTATTATTGCTTTATAGTACAACTTGAAGTCAGGAAGACTGACGCCTCCCAGTCTGTTCTTTTTGCTTAAGAGTGCTTTGGCTATACGAGGTCTTTTCTGGTTTCATTACAAAGTGAAGAATTATTTTTTCTAGGTCTGTAAAGAATGATGATGGTACTTTGATGGGGATTGCATTTATTCTATAGATCAGTTTAGGTAATATTGACGTTTTAATAATATTGATTCTACCAATCCATGAACAAGGTAGAAATCTTCTAAAACTGATTTATGTGAATAGCTGTACAACTTGGTAAATTTACTAATAATCATTTAATTATACACTTAAAATGGAGTAATGGCATGGTATGAAAATTGTACTGCAATAAAGAACAAAAAGAAAAAAAATTTAAAAAAAATTCTGTCCCAATGGCTAGAAAAACTCCACAAGGGATTTCCCAATTATTTTTGAGAATTGCTAGAGGGTTGCTTTTAAACACAGTCATTTGAACAACCACATGGAGTATATGGTTCACTCTGCTTCTGGCTCCAGCTCCCAGTGGAAACATCTGCTGCCAACAGCTACAAAAGGCACCTCTGTGCCTTCTGCTACTGCCACAGGTGCTATCTGCAGCTGACATGCACTGCCCTGAAACCCCCCTCAAAGCTGTTTACAGGTGTGAATCCTATTGATGCTACTCTTCATCGGGCATCTGGAGCAGTGACAGAGCGCTTGTTCTCCCTGGGAGCAGAAGAATCCCTTCTTCCCATTGAGATATGTAGATCCCAAAATAGTGTGGCCTTGTGCCCCCAATGCCTCAGTATTTGGGGAAACAGGACTCACAGCTGTTCATTGGACAAGTTAAGTAACAGACTGATTGTTGGTCTTAGAACCTCTGTCTCTCTCTGGGGCTGAAGCATTGTTGCTGGAGTAAGTCTGGGCCTTCAGTGCCCCTTTCTCTGAGAATGGGCTTCTTCAGGGGTCTGCTGTGTTTCTCAGGACACATGGACCATTGGCCAACTTGCCACCGATCCGACAGGCCAGTCTGGATCTTAGAGCAAGACCCAACTTGGCTTACTCTTTTAAGGGAAGAACTCATGTCTATCAGATTTACTTGATGTTGTTTTCTGCACAGTAAAAATTTTCATATAGGTTATGGGAAAATTGCCTAGGAAAAAAATGGATAACAGTGGTTTGTGATTTATGGTACATCCACATGATTAGATACAATGTAGAATTTGGAAGTAATGATTATGAAAATTATGTAGCAACATGGAAACATGCTCATTATATACTTTTAAGTGGAAAATCAGGATTCAAAATTATATGTATATTATGATTACAACTATTATTACTTATGATTACAACTATTATTACATGGTTTTACTTGCAAAAGAGTAGTTAGAGAACATAATAGCAGTGTTAGAGTGACGATGGTGAGTTATAATAAGAGAATTTATTTTTTAGCATGTTTATGACATAAGATAATAAAGCACTTTATATACACTTTACCAAATTGTTACCAAGTATTAAGCATTACATAATCTTCCTATCTTTAAAATACTGTCTCCAAGCACCAGTAGCAAAGAATCTTTTTGTCTGATGATTGCAAGAATCTGGAATAAATAAAATATAATATTTTTCTTTCTCCCTCCCAAACTTTCTCTCTTCCTCTCTCTCTTTCTCACATTCACACAACACAAATGGTTTGTTCGATAAACTCAGAAGGGAAGGTTAAAAACAAAATAATTCACCTTCTACAATACTATGCTAGCCCAGGTGTAAAGTTTGACACTTTCTGATAAGACTTAAAAGAGCTTATTAATTAGGGTTACAGCAGAAAAAAGATGCCACATTCAGTGGTTTCTAATTGAATAGAGTTTAATAAAGGGACTATTTACAAAGGTATAGGAAAGTTAAGGTAACTGGAAAGGAAGGGTGAGGCACCCAGGAACTATTTAACAGCAGCTGTAGGAAGTCATTACCACACTAGCCTGAAGGAGCAAGAGAGGGAGATGGTCCTGGAACCTGGTGAGAGCTGTAGTCATGGGAGAGGGGCTGCCCAGTGAGAGGTGCATTAACAAAGAAAAAGCCTAGCTGGTGAAGCAGCAAGGGGACAGGGTGTATGTCCTGGTCTCTCTCTCCTCCTGCCTTCTAATCACCTGCCAGCTTCCCATGGGTCCCGCCCAATTGTCAGCCAGCGGCCAAGAGAGCCTAGTATTGCAGGCCGTAGAAGTCAGCCTTTCTGGGCATGGGGCAGGGCAAAGAAGGATGGAGAAGGGATCTGGAGGGGCAAATGGAGAATAACCAGCACACAGCCCTGACTTTTCCATATTGTAGTACTCAGGTAAATATGTTTACCAACAAGCTTACTACTTTGAAGCTGCTGAAAAGTGTAGATCCCTTTTAGTCATGCCATCTTTTCCTGCATAGCTTAGACTTTGGGGTGGCTATGTGTTCTGCTATGGAACCTTACAGCAGAATGTCTGCACCCTGTGCTGTATCTGCAAGGATACTCTGAGAGTCCTCAGTCTTCCTGCACAGACCTGGGTGGATGTGTCTCCGCCTGTGATACGGCTGCGGGGCTGGAGCTCTTCTACGCTGCTGGCCAAATCACATGTGGCCTGCTCACTGCCTTTTCCTTCTCTCGCTTTGTAGGAGCACACAAGTAGATTCCTTAGAAAGTCTTCATGGAAGCTAATTATCTGAGACCATTCATGTCAGAAAATGTCCTTACTCAAACCTTTTACTAATAGTTTGGCTGAGTGTAAAATTTTAGACTAAGAAACATTTTTATCTCATAATAGTTAAGGCATTGCTTAATTTTCTTCTCACACTTAGTCTAAGTCTCTTATTTTTTCTCTCAAAAATTCTATCTCTCTGTCAGACTTTGTGGGATATTTCCTTATAACCTTCTATATAGTATTTTTATTTTGGTGAACTATTTTTTTTAACATTTGTTTTTCTCTTACAGCATCCTATTATTTTAAGGATGCCACATATCTATAGAATTGTATATATGGTGTATATATACATATGTATTCACATAAATATATATGCATATATGTGTGTATTTTTTAATCTTTAAAAATATATATGAGTTATTACTTTTTCAGAAGTTTGATTCTGTTCTCTGAATTATATTGTTTCCTCTGTTTTCCATTTTTCTGTTTATTTTGGTTTCTTTCTTTTGTCTTATGTATGGTGATTTGCTGATTGTTTTTATTCAAGAGTGAGACATCAAAAGCTGATCTGGATTGTGGTATATCCATGCAACAGGGTGTTATTCAACCCTGAAGATGAATGAATGATTACATGCTGGAATATGGATGAACCTCCACAACATTATGCCAATTGAGAGAAGGAACTCAAACACAATAGGTCACATATTGAAAGATTCGATTTATATATCATATCCAGAATAGATAAACCCATGAACATAAAATGAAGATTGGTGGTTTCCAGGGGCTGGGAAAGGGGAGAATAGGGAGAAATGCTTAATGGGAACAGAGTTTTACTTTGGCATGATAAAAACGTTTTGGAACTAGATGGGAGGGGGGGTGTGCACAACATTGAGAATGCGCTAAATGCCACTGGATTGTTCGCTTTATTTTATTTTATCTTTTTAGAGACAGGGTTTCTCTCTGCTGCCCAGGCTGGAGTGCAATGGTGGGATCATGGCTCACTGCAGCCTCCTGCCTCAGCTTCCCAAGTAGGTAGGACTACAGGCACGCGCCACTATGTTGGGCTAATTTTTGTGTTTTTTTGTGAGTCAGGGTTTCACTATGTTGCTGGTCTCAAACTCCTGGCCTCAAACAATCACACATCAGCCTTCCAAAGTGCTGGGATTGCAGGTGTGAGCCACTGCACCTGGCCAGAAAAGTTCACTTTAAAATGGTAAATTTTATGTGACTATCACCTCAAAAAAAAATTTTTTTAAAAGCGCTGTCTGGGAGATGTGTGGAAGTGTGTGTGGCGTGACAGACAGCACCTTCCTTTCTGGATGATTAGGGAGCGATCACTCTGAGAGGGCCCCAGCATTGTTGGGCATACATGAAAGGATTTCCTCTGGGGCTTTTCACAAGAAAAATGTTCTAATCTCACCCCTAAAGGGCAGCAGCCCAGGTCATTAAGTTTTGTTTGGGTCTAAGGTCTGGATGTGACATTAGATCCCATGTTTTCTACCTTGTGTGTCATTCCATTCTTGCTCTGAACCTGACTTTCCTGCTCCCAAAATCTCTCCCTCTCAACTCCTCCAAAGATAAGCCTCTGGTCTCCCCTAGAGCAGGTACACACCTTGTTCTGCTCATAGGGTGGCGGGGGGGAAGAGGGAATCCTCTGGCTTTCTTCCCTCACCTGCACCCTGCTGTGTGCCACACCAGAAACCTCCAAGGGCCTTGGACAGCCACTGGACGGCCCCGCCCTCCGCCACCTGTCCTATTGTCAACAGGGGCTTCCTCCCCTGGAAACTCCTCTTATTTCTTTCCGTTTTCTGACAATGTGCTCATGTCCTCTCACCTGTTTTCTTTGTGATTGTGGTTTAAGCTTTTTAAAAAGTTTTCTGCATTATCACTTTAATGCCACCTAAGAGAGGAGAGGAGGTAAGCGTGTTTGTGGCTCCACAGGCTTGTTTAACTGTCCCTTTCTTTTGGAATCTTGTCAGGGGAAATTTTACCTCAGAGTGAAGAGAATACTGCTTGGTTGTCAGCTCTAAATGAAGCTGTGTTCTGTGGCAAATTGACAGATTGCCTAATCTTTTCTCATGCCTGGGTTTTAACTGTTAAAATGATGATGGGAGGTGGTGAATGGTGGCAGGACATTTATTAAATGCTGATTGTGTGCCACGTGGACAATACTTCGTCTCCCCAGGCTTCAAGTGCAAATTACTGAAATTAAACTAATGTTTACCTGTCTTGTGTGATTGTTTTTGTGAAGTATTGATTCTCGTAACTCTCTTCGAAGTAGGTGAAAATTAAGTAAGGTAGTGTCTCGGAGCCCTAGAACATCAGCCTGTGCCTCTAGTACAGACTTCTCCCATGCCAGTGTCATTACGCGTTGGCATCATTGATTCCCCAGCAGGAAGGAATACTGACTTACTACTCATCACCATGCACAAAGTAGCTTGATCAATTATTGTAGAATATATGGTGCTCCTATTATAGGGATAATAATTTGCAGGGTAGAAAATAAGTGATAAATATAAAGTGATCTCTGAATCCAGTGTCATCTATGACTAAAACCACAGCCTTATGTTCACAGATTGCTACTTAGTGATCCTATTTTTTGTTCTAAGAAATCAACTGGGTACATATACACTTCATTGTGAGGACCAGAAATCTAGTCTTGTTAGTTTAATCAAGGTGGAAATTATTCTAAGGAATCCAATTTTAGGAAGAACTCTAGGACTTGTAAGAATTAGAAAATTATCATATAGCTTTTCTTTTATTTCCCCACCTCTCCCTGCATCTCTCCCTGGGGACTTGGATCTCCGCCATGCTACATGCCAGCTTCATTCTTTTCTCTCTGCTGACTGCTTCTCCATTCACTCATCACCTTGTGCTTGGCTGCTTTAAAATGGCAGCCTCTCCCTGCTGGCTTTCTAACGTGGCTTCACATAAATGACAAACTCAATATTTGTTCATTCTAATTCCAGATTCCCAGGAGTGACAATAATTGGCCCAGTCTGGGTCAGGCGTCTACTTGTGGTCCATAGTTGGGACAGGGTGTACAGGCGCCGTGCATATGGACAGCTGGAAAAATATGGTATCTCTACACTAGAATATACCTGACAGGTCCCCTCTCTGAAGGAGTTGCTATTATTGTTGTTATTATTTTTCATAAGTAAGGTATTTTATCCAGAACTTCATAGATGAAGGTTAGGGTGAAGTATGGATAGACATGTTCTCCTTTAGACTTTGTGCAGCAGAAGAGCCACCTGGGACTGGTAGTGAGGGTCCTTTCAGAGTATCCTGTCTGATGCTGCTCTTACTGTGATCAAATAGGAGCATTCTACTATTTCCACTAGAAATAGTACATTTTCTCTGCTTCCTCAAAATTTCTCGAGTGGTCATTCAGATGCCAACAGCTAAGAAAGCAATTGCAAATAGAGTTTGGGAAAATGGAGCTTCTGTTATGCCAAGGATTGGGAACCACACATGAACAGACAGATTGTCAAGTTTCCATCTCCCTGTTTCTCTAAATGTCGTTTTGCACACAGAGGTCACACGTCATGGATTGAAAAGGGAATAGGAGTAGAGATAGATTCTGAGAGAAAGTCAGAAAACTGAAATGGCAGAGAGCTAGAGAGCTGCCCCATAAAGCAAAGTGCACATTTCATCTAGAAAGTTTGGTCCTGAGAGTCGCACAATACCATCTGTGTGCTTGGCCTTCCCTGAGTTGCTTTGACATGAGCCTATGAGCTGAACTTAAGAAAGGGAGAAATGATGATTAGCTTCAAAGATAGACATAGACTAGAACTGAAAGCCAGTCTGGGCTCTGAGGCAGCCCTAGGAAAGTGGCTTCTTGTTTCTCCTCTGATGTTCAACTCGATCTTATTTTTATGCTCTCTTTTGTTATCTCCTCTCTTATTCTCACTTCTCAGAGCAGGAGAATCTGATTGCATTTTGACTCAGAGTGACACTCCAGCCCCCAGTTCCTGGTTCAATCGATTTCCTACAGTCAAGATAGCAGAATTGTATTAGTGCACTGAGGCTTTTCTCTGGAAAGGGCGGTAGGGGCCAGGGTAAATAATGGGCATCATGATGCATCATGCACTGCCCGGTGTAATCAGAAAGTGATATCATTGATTTTTCAGTCCTCCAGGCAGCCAGCCACCCAGAGTGTCTTTGCTGGTAAGAATAGTGCTGGGTCACTTTCATAGTTTCTCTAGATGACCCAGTGATAAAGGGAACCAAGGTGGTCATAGGACCTGCCAAAGCTGTGTATAGAGGGCTGCCATCTCTTAGAATGCTCCCTAGATAAAAAAGTTTTAAGTAGACTCTGGAACCTAAGATGAATATTTATTCTGTGGAAGAGAGCAGAAAAGCCTTCACAGGTAGGGGTGCATTAAAGATTTGATGTGAGATAGGGGATCAAGTGGACCTCGCAGTTTTAAATGACATTTTTCTTTAAAAATTGTCCCTGAAAATTTCAAAGATTATAAGCATTGCGACCTGCTTGAATTTTAAATTTAATGGATGTTGTTCTGTCAACTCCCTGACTTGAAAGTTGCATTAACCAAAGACGTGCCTTTAGATGTAAGTTTAAATAAAGCATCTCTAAAGAAGACTCAAATTCTATGTAATTTTACATAATTAAATGTAGCTATTTTGTCATACTACAATTTTCTGCTTTGCTCCTTATGTCTACAATTTTGATGTTCATCGTGGATGTGGATGGTTTATTTCAGTGCACACTTACCCACATTTGTAGGGTGCAGATGGTAATTACTCTCTACCCAAAACCAGACAAGATGCCCCAGGTTCTCAGTTTAATGACACTTGGTAAATTTTTAGCAAAGAAAATAGTGAATACTCTTCAAATGTGAGCACGAACAATGAAGGCAAAAGTAATTTTCAAAAGGTCGCTTCTACTTCTGCTGCTGTTGTGCCTTTCCACTTCTCTACCTTTCGTTGGTGAGGATTCGGTTGAGCATATTGACATGAGCATTTCTAAATAGGCTGAGATTACTGTCCAATTCCAAGGGTTAATGTGTTTTTGATTCCAGGAACCCATTTTTCAAGAGCCTGTCTTTAGAAAACACTTATTTTCTTGTCTCTTCAAATAAAGAATCATGCAAAATGTCAAAGTTTGAAGTCCTATGAGTCTTGTGTGCAATTTTTTTCTCATTCCCCTTCCATCACACATGAAAATTAATATTGTGAATTTTCTATGCTTTTTTGTGTAGAAAATTATTCATGTACTAAGCTCCTTGAAGTTAGAAAAGCTGACCTCAATCTATGAGCATTGTCATATGTGCTATGTTATTAGAAGCATAGCACAGGGCTCTGGGCCAAGGCAATTACAAAAGAAATGTAGGATCAAGTCCATGCTCCACAGAACACACAATCCAATGAAGTGCAAGTACAGCTGTATTTACAATTTTCTTTTAAAATAAATAGACTTAACTCTCTAAAAGTCTGAAAAAGTCTACATAAAAATATTGAGACTATGCGTACAAAGAATATGTTAATATGGCAAACATTGTGTAGGTAGCTTGTAGGTGACTGGCATTTGTGCAACCCTTTGCTTACTTATAGTCGTACAGCTTTGTAGTGAGCACTGCGCTACTTCTGAGGAGGATTAGATCACTGTTATTTATGTCATCAACATACAAGACATTTGAGGCAGTGGGCTAAAAGTTACCAACAATTCACAAATACTTCCAACCAGCACACAATTTTGCCCTTCTTTATAAAGTTTGGAATGACTAACCATAGTCCTACAGTGATGTTCCGCAGCGTCTTGTTTTCTTTTTAAATTCGAATGTGTGTATGATTCTTGGGCACTAAGATTTTGAGTAGGTACCACTTGCATATTTATATTTTTACTGTGAAGTCAAACATGAAATTACCCCAAATGTGGAATGAATAGGACCGACTGAGGAAGGGAAGAGCAGGTAGCTAGCATCCTCAAAACACACCACAAAGGACCAGGGCTCTGAGGCGGACTATTGGCAGTCGGGAAGCCTGCAGAGATGCACAGGTCATAGAATAGGGCACTGGATGGGTGGGGAGAGGAGGAGATCCAGGTGTGTTTGTGTCTCCACGTGAGGTGGGAGTGCATGAGCCATGATGTCCTGGTGAGAGGACAGCCCTACTCTCTGATTTTTCAAAGTAATTTTGAGACAAGTATTACTCTACAAGTAATATATCTTTATCAGTCTGTTTCAGAGGTAAGTAGAGACTCTTCCCTCACTCACTGTTTCCTCAAGCCTCTTTGTTACAGCCATTTATGCCAAAGTGAGTGAACCCACTCATTTGTCAGGAACCTCCAACTCTGTGGCTCTCAGCTGAGATTAAAGCCAAAACTTGTTCACATTGTCAAAACAAACTCATGATAACAAGAGCAACTGTTGGCAATTCACAGTAACCTAGATTTGCTTCTACTTTGGCTTTCCCTGGCACAATCAGTGAACCTGTTGAAAGTGAAGTTGGGGCCAGGAATTAGTTCTTAGTAGGAAGCTATAATATGACACTTTTGGAAATATTTGAAAAGCTAAATGATCACGGTACAACTGGTATTAGTCGTTCAGGTATATCTCAAAGATGCCTTACGGTGTATGCAGTTTGTGTTTTTATTGGCATGGAGCATGTTTCAATGTATTTCAACTTTCTGCAGGCAATTTTACTCTCTAAACCAATGCCATAACCCTAAACCTGGAATAATAAAAGCAGGAATTTCCCTGTTGTTTGGCACTGAACTCTACTCATTAGCTGCTAATGAAGCAGAAGTTGTAGAGCTGAATTCCATGTGGGCCAGCTGGCTTCATATCGAGAGGAACATCTTTCAAAGACACAGATTGAATTCCCATCCCTAGGCAACATCAGGGAAATGCCTATCATGGGACACAATTTGATCTTGAGAAAAGTGTGTGGATGTTTAATATGTTGTATCCCATAACTGTAACTTGAAAAAAAAAACCCCACCAAACATGGCTTACTATTTATTACAACCCTAGCATCATGTTCATAGATGTAGTCAGCAACATTTCTCTTTAATGGTGAGAGGAAAAATCTAAAAAAAGAAAAAGACCAAAAAAAGTCTAATTTTGGCTTATAGCCCACGTGTGCTGTTGAACCTAAAAATGATATTTTCGTCTGCATAGAATGTTTCAGACATTTTCAGTGTTGCTCTTGGTTTTAATATGTTGTATAAAAGTCTCCCATTTTCTCATTTCATAATGTAGTGCCCGACTTATAAAGAGTAGAAAGTAAGGTACACAAGTCAATTCCTCTGTATATCCATCCATCCAGACTTCCAACACAATTTTGGAGAGTGTAATTTCTCCTTTCTGCGTTAACGTTCTCTTTGCTCACTCCTTACTCTGAAATCTGGCTTAAAATCTAGCTACTCTCCCCATATTGCTTTCACAAAAATTACCAGGAATCACTTAACCTTTATGTTCAATGGCTATTTTCAATCCCTAGCCTTTGGACAAAAGGGTAAAAAGGTGAACTTGGGAGGTATGGCTTACCTCTCCTGGAGCCCTGGCCCTATGCCAGCTGGAAGGGCAGGGATGAAAAGTCTCGCTTCCAAACACTTCTCTTTTGACTTCCGTGACTCTGATTATCCTGGTTTTCCTTCAACCAACTGACCCTCCCAGGCCTGGCTCTATAATTTTTGGGGCTCAGAACAAAGTAAAAATGTGGGTTCTTTTGTTCAAAAAAGCAAGAAAAATTACAATTAAAGGTAATATAAATATAAATTTTTTCCGTCTACAGTTTTTCTCTTGACTTGTCATGCTTTTGTTTGCTATTTAATGTCATTCATTGTAAGTAAAGGAAAATTAAAATTTTAAATTACTAACATGAATTTTACCATTTATCTTTATATAGTGCAATGCAAATTTTTGTCTTTATTGAAGTGTAATTTATATATCATGTCTTTACTCCATTTTAAGTGTACAATTAAATGGTTATTAGTAAATTTACCAAGTTGTACAGCTATTCACATAAATCAGTTTTAGAGGATTTCCCAACCCCCATTTATACCCCTAATGCCCATCCCCAAATACACTTTAAGCATGCCTATCCCCTTCACAGTGCTCACCACATCCCCCACCTTTGGGTCCGCCCCCACCCCCAAAATCCCCAGTGAACACTACTACCATTTAAGCACCATAGTGTCAATCAGTCAATACCAATTTGATGGCAAGTACAAGTGGGGCCCATTCTTTGGGTCTTGTGTCACCTCACTTTGAATAATGGGCTTAAGCTCAATCCAGGATAATATAAGCAGTGCTAGCTCACTGTCGTTTCTTAAAATTGAGTAATATTTCATTGTAAACATATACCATATTTTAATAATCCACTCATGAATTGATGGGCACTTGGGTTATTTCCACGACCTAGCAATAGTGAATTGTGCTGCCATAAACATTCATGTGCAGATGTCTTTATCATAGAATGTCTTATGCTCTTTTGGGTAGATGCCTAATAATGCTATTGCTGGATCGAATGGTAATTCTATTTTTAGCTCTTTGAGGAATCTCCAAATTCTTTTCCACAAAGGTTGCACCAATTAGCAGTCCCACCAGCAGTGTAAGAGTGTTCCT
>CAUYRT010015720.1:0-16462 GCA_963574885.1 Lepilemur ruficaudatus | reverse complement strand
TAGCATTACTAGGCATCTACCCAAAAGAGCACAAGACATTCTATTATAAAGACATCTGCACACGAATGTCTATGGCAGCACAATTCACTATTGCTAGGTCGTGGAAACAACCCAAGTGCCCGTCAATTCATGAGTGGATTATTAAAATTTGGTATATGTTTACAATGGAATATTACTCAATTTTAAGAAACGTCAGTGAGCTAGCACCACTTATATTATCCTGGATTGAGCTTAGACCCATTATTCGAAATGAGGTGACACAAGACCGAAAGAATGGGCTCCACATGTACTCGACATCAAATTGTTACTGACTGATTAACACTATGGTGCTCAAATGGTGGTGGTGTCCACCAGGGATTCGGGGGTTGGGGGGGTAAGCCCACAGTTGAGGGATGTGGAGAGCATTGTGATGGGGAGGGGCATGCTTGAAATGTAGTTGGGGATGGGAATTAGGGGTCTCAATAGGGGGAAGGAAATCTTCTAAAACTGATTTATGTGAATAGATGTACAACTTGATAAATTTACTAATAATCATTTAATTGTTCACTTAAAATGGAGTAATGGCATGGAATGTAAATTATACTTCAATAAATTTGTCAAAAAAAAAAAAAAGAATTGCAATCTGGGACATATGCACAGACCAGGGTGGCCTCGGGTATGTCTGCAAACCAAAGGAAAAAGTTGGGATTTTACTGGAGAAAGAGAAGCTTATGCAAGCTGTTTCCAAAGAAAGTTCATTGGTGCTACCAGCGTCTTATTAATGTAAGAGCTGGTGAGTATCAGCAGTTGCTAAGTAGGACTTGTAATCTTGGAGTTATAGGCCCTAGCACTTTTGGATTGGGACTGTGAGACAGTTTTTTGAAACAGGTGTATGCAACTGCTTTTCCCATGACTTCTTGACTCCATTTTAATTGGGTGTGACATAAATGACTTCGTTTTGTATACTCGACTTTCACAGGTATGAGGTGGTATCTCATTGTAGTTCTGATTTGCATTTACCTCGTGATTAATGATGCTGAGCATCTTTTCATGTGTATTGGCCATTTGTATACCCTCTCTCAAGAAATGTCTATCCAAATCCCTTGTTCATTTTTGAATTACTTGTTTTATTGTTGAGTTTTAGAAGTTCTTTATACATTTTGGATAATAATACCTTATTTGATATATAATTTGCAAATATTTTCTTCCATTTGGTGGGTTTCCTTTTTACTCTATTGATATTGTCCTTTGATGCACAAAATTTTTACATTTTCATGAATTCCAATTTGTTTATTTTTCTTCTGTTGTCTTGCCTTTGGTGTCATATCTGAAATTCATTCCCAAATCCAATGTGAGGAAGCTTTTGCTCTATTTTAAGAGTTTTATAGTTTTAGATCTTACAGTAGATTTTTGTTCCATTTTGAGTTAATTTTAGTATATGGTGTTAGGTAAAGATTCAATATCATTCTCCTGCATATGGATATCTAGTTTTTCCAGCACCATTTGCTGAAAAGACTGCCCTTTGCCTATTGAATGGTCTTAGCACCTTGTCAAAAGTAATTTTACCATATATGTGGGGACTTACTTCTGGGTTCTCTATTCTATTCCATTGCTTTATATATCTGTCTTGATGCCAGTGCCACATTATTTTGAACACTGCAGCTTTGTATTAAGTTTTGAAATCACAAGTGTGAGTCCTCTAGCTTTGTTTATTTTCAAGATTGTTCTGGCTACTTAGGGTCCCTTGAAATTCACAGGAATTTTAGAATGGGTTTTTCTATTTCTGCAAAACCATCATTGGGATTTTGACAGGGATTACAATGAATCTGCAGATTGCTTTGGGTAGCACTGACATCTTAACAATAGTAAGTCTTCCAATCCATAAACATGGGACATGTGTCCATTTAGTTATGTCTTCTTTAATTACTTTCAGCAATGTTTTGTAGTTTTCATTGTATCAGTCTTAAACCTTCTTGGTTTAGCTAATTCTGAAGCATTTTCTTCTTTTTGATGCTACTATAACTGGAATTGTTTTCCTAGTTTCCTTGTCAACTTGTACATTGTTAGTGTATAGAAATGCAACTGATTTTTGTGGGTTGATTTTTGTATCTTGCTACTTTGTTGAATTCATTTATTAGTTCTAACTGGGTTTTTTTATTGTGGAATCTTTAAGGTTTTCTATATATAAGATCATATCATCTGTGAACAGAGATAATTTTACTTCTTTCTTTCCAATTTGCATTCATTTTATTTCTTTTTTTCTCTAATTGCTCTGGCTATAACTTCTAGAACTAGATGGAACAGAATTAGCAAGAGTGGGCATCTTTGTTTTGTTTGTGATCATAGAGGAAAATCTTTTAGTTTCTCACCATTAAGTATGATGTTAGCTGTGGCCTTGTTATGTATGGCCCTTATTCTGCTGAGGTACATTGTTTCTATACCCAATGTGTTGAGCATTTTTAACATGAAAAGATGTTTATTTTGCTAATTTTTTTCTGCATCTATTGCAATGATCATATAATATTTGTCCTTCATTCTGTTTATGTGATTTATCACATTTCTTGATTTGTGTAGGTTGAACCATCTCCTTGCATCCAAGGGGTAAATTCCACTTGATCATGGTGTATGATCCTTTTAATGTGCTGTTTAATTCAGTATGCTAGTATTTTGTTGGCAATGTTTGTATCTATTTTCATTAGGAATATTGACCTGTAGTTTAGTTTTCTGTAGTGTCCTGTCTGGCTTTGATATCAGCGTACTGCTGTTCTCATAAAATGAATAATTTGGAAATACTCCTTCTTTTTTGGAATTTTTTGGAATAATTTGAAAAGGATTGCTTTAGTTCTTATGTAAACAAACATTTAGCAAAATTCAGCAGTGAAACAATTAGGTTCTGGGCTTTTCTCTGATGAGAGACTTGATTACTGATTCAATTTCCTTACTTGTTATTTGTCCATATTTTATATTTCTTCATGAGTCAGTCTTGGTAGGTTGTATGTTTCTAGAAATCTATTAATTTCTTCTAGGTTATCCAAGTTGTTTGCATATAATTATACACAGTAGTCTCTTATGATCCTATGTATTTCTGTGGTATCAGTTGTAATATCTCTTCTTCCATTTCTGATTTTATTAATTTGTCTTCTCTCTTTTTTCCTTAGTCAACCTAAAGCCATGTTAACTTTGTTTATCTTTTCAAAAAAACCAACTCTGTTCTGTGGATTTTTTTCTGTTATTTTTCTAGTCTCTATCTAATTTATTTCTGGTTTGATCTTTATTTCCATAACTCTGCTAACTTTGTGCTTCATTTTTTCTTCTTTTTCTAATTCCTTGAGGTATAAAGTCAGGTTGTTCATTTGAGATCTATCTTTTTTTGTTAATGTAGGCATTTATCACTATACACTGTCTTTTTAGAACTGCTTTTGCTGCATCCCATAAATTTTGGTATGTTGTGTTTCCATTTTCATTTGTCTTAAGGCATTTTTAAATTTCTTTTTTGATTTCTTCTTTGACCTATTGATCAGTATGTGTTGTTTAATTTCCACATATTTGTGAATTTTCCAGTTTTATTCCTATTATTGATTTCTAGTTTCACATTGTTATGGTTAGAAAAAGTGGTTGGTATGATTTCAATCTTCCTAAAATTTTTAAGACTTTTTTTGTAGCCCATTATATAATCTCTCCTGGAGAATGTTCCATGTGTACTTGTGAAGGATATGTATTCTGTTGCTTCTGGATGAAATGTTCTGTATATATATGTTAGGTCCATTTGGTCTTAAGTATAGTTCAATTCAGTGTTTCCTTACTCGTTTTCTGTGTATGATCAATCTATTGTTGAAAGTTGGGTATTGAAATCCCCTACCATTATTGTATTGCTGTTTATTTCTCCCTTCAGATCTGTTAATATTTGCTTTATATATTAGGTGCTTTAATGTTGAGTGCATATATATTTACAATTGTTATAACCTCTTGATAAATTGATCCCTTTATCATTATATAATGACCTTCTTTATCTCTTTTACAGTGTATGACTTAAAGTCTATTTTGTTTGATATAATTACAGCTACCTGTACTCTTTTTTGGTTTGCATTTGGATGGAATATCTTTTTCTATCCTTTCACTTTTAGCCTATGTGTATCCTTGAAGCTAAAGTGAGTCTCTTATAGGCAGCATATATTTCAATTGTCATCTTTTTTTTAATCGAGTCAGCCATTCTATGTCTTTTATTGGATAATTTAATCCATTTACATTTAAAGTAATTTTTGATAGGTAAGGACTTAATATTGCCATTTTGTAAAAATTTTCTGACTGTTTTGTATTCCTTTTTTTCTTTATTCCTCTCTTGCTGTCTTCTTTTGTAAGCTGATGATTTTTGTCGTGGTAGGCTTTGATTCAATTCTCTTTATCTCTTGTGTATCTACTGTAGGATTTTGTTTTGTGGTTACCATGAGGCTTAAAGAAAACATCTTATAGTTATAACAGCGTATTTCAACCTGATAAAACCAGTCTTCCACTCTACCAGTTGAACTATCCAAGGGTGCACATAATTTCCCTTCAATTGCATATACAAACTCTACACTTTTACCTCTCTTCACTAACACATTTTATGTTTTTGATGCCACAATTTACTGCTTTTTATATTGTGTATCTCTGTTATGTTTCTGATGCCAAAATTTACTGCTTTTTATATTGTGTATCTCACAATATAAATTATATATATATATTTCACAATATAATTTTGTATTGTGTGTATCACACAATATAAAAAGCATAGATCTGTCCGCCAAAACCATTTTTGATTCCAAGCTGATGAATCCAATGATGATTCTCAAGATTATGGTGTACAGTGCGGATCCTGTTTCAGTCTTTAATTTTTAGACTGAAACAGGATCAGCACTTTTCACCTCAAAGAAATGCGTGTTTCTCATGGCTTCGGTTAGTCAACTCAAGCAACAGACAGACAATGGACTTGCACTTTCTACCTGTCACAAAAATCAACTAAAACCAACAATTCTTAAATTAATGTTGAAAAGTGCTACTGTTCTTAAAATAATGGACAAAGGATGGTGAAATAATTCTTCAAATAAGGGTTATTTTAAAGGCTCTAGTACCAACTCCCTGGAAATATCCAGTTACCTGGGCATAAACATAGATCTGTCCGCAAAACCATTTTCTATTCCAAGCTGATGAATCCAATTAACTTTTATTGCTAGCATTAATAGTGTTTTACACACCACCATTACTGTAGTAGAGTATTCTAAATTTGACTATATATCTGGGTGGATATTCAACCCAGTCCTTTGGGTTAAACCTGTTTGGGAAACTTTGAGCTTTATAGGTCTGGATATTTCTGGAATTTCATAGGTCCATATTTCTCCTGAGGTTTCAAAAATTCAGCCATTGTTTCTTTAAAAAAGCTTTCTTCCTCTTTCTCTCTCCTTCTTCTGAGTCTTTTATAATGCATGCATTGGCTCAGTTAATACTGTCCCATAAGTCCCATAGGCTTTCTTTACAGTTTTTCATTCTTTCTTCTTTTTTTTTCCCCTCAGACTGAATAATTTCAAAAGACCTGTCTTCAAGTTTACAGATTCTTTCTTCTGCTTGAGTGAGTCTGCTGTTGAACCTCTTTATTGAATTTTTCATTTCATTCAGTGTGTTCTTTAGCTCCAGGATTCCTGTTTGTTTCCTTTTTATCATTTCTCTTTGTTGAACTTCTGCTTTATTCATGTATTGTTGTTCTAATTGATATTATTGAGTCATCTATCTTTGTTCTTTTATATTTCACTGAACTTCCTTAGAATAATTATTTTTAATTCTATTTCAGGCAATTAGAACTGCATTTCTTTGGGGTAAGTTGCTGTTCCTTTGGTGGTGTCATGTTTCCTTGTTTATTTTTTTTGTGTGTTTGTTTCCCGTGGCCTTGCAATTATATCTGCATATTTGAGGAAGCAGTCACCTCTTCATTATTAAAGGACCAGCTTTGGTGGGGAAAGACTTTCGCTTGTGGGTAAGCATGAGGGTACTGAGTATATGGGGTATAAACCTCTGTCAGCTGAGGTCAATGTCACCAGGACTGCAGAGATCCTTAGGGGCCTGATGTGTGGATGTGCCTGGTGGCAGCAGTGGTGGTGAGGGGTTTTGGAGTCTTCAGTATCAAAGCCTTCTTTGGTCCTCCTATTCTTCTTTTCCCTAGGTATTCCTAGGATTTGGGAAGAAGTCCTAGCCAAAGGGATTTTCCTTGGTGCTGGTTCTGTTACTTGGGCATGCTGGTAGCCATGGCAGCACTGGGTTCCAGGGCTCAGACACTTTTGTAGCAGCAGTGGTGCTGATATTCAGGGCACAGGTGCTCATAACAGCAACAGAGCCAGGGTTCTGAGTTCAGGGGTAAGCAAAACTTCCATGGCACCTGGGTCCTAGGGCACAGGCAAATTCACTATGGCAGTGGGTGGCATCAATGTCTGAGACACAGGCATGATTAGTCTTGTTTTGTGATATACTCAAAGTAAACAAAACTCGACTCTTTTTAAAAAGCTATTAAATGATGTGGTTAGTATATGCTACTATAGTATTTCATGGAGTTCAATAATTCTTGAAATAAAAATTTCACTTTTAAGGAAATTATATTACTTACGATGCCTTTGGTTGTAAGTTACAGAAAACACACATTGGACTGGTGTCTATACTTAGGAGAATGCATTACTTTATGTAACTGAAAAAAAATCTAGTGTTGGCCTAAAGAAGAAATCACTCCAGTAGTGCAGTGATGTTACCATGAGGCCAGTTTCCCTCTTCTGCTCTGTTCTGTGTTGTCAGCTTCATCCTAATATTGTCTGTTCTTATATTCTCAAAATAGCTGCCACCAGTTTCTGTGGCCAAATGCCTTTATTCAAATCCTGGAGGAAATGATTATTTTTGATCCAGAAGTCTCAACAGAAAATGTGGTAGTTAATTGTTCTGCTCAAGACATCTGCCAACATCTAAACCAATCAGTATGGAAAGGGAGGAAGGGGATAGGAATGGAATGTACTGGTTCGTCAGGGAAGTGCTCCATCCCTATAGAGCTGAGGGTAGAATCAGCACCACAGAATCCCATGGATCTCCAAATGAAAATTAGGATTATTAGAAAGGAAGGAGAAGGTGTTAGATGATGAGGCAATATTGTGAGATAGTACAGTTTTAATTCCAGTCTTATTTTCCTAGGAACAAAATACTTTTTCTGAACATTGAAAACACTTAATTTCTTAAAGAGCAGTCACTCAGTTTGATGAAGTGAGAAAGCCCATGAGGGAACAACAACAACAAAAAAGTAGAAGAAGAAAAAGAAGATACCCAGCACTATGTGTCCTTTCTTTTTTTCCATACATACATATCCTCCTGTCCAGGTATTTTGTGTACAACAAAGGGACTGGAGATCTATTTTGTAAATAAAAGGAAAAGGGTATCCTTTCTGAAATTTTTGCTCAGAAATGAACATGTTTTGTTTTAGAAGCAATTTGGCTGAAATATCAAGAATCACTGTTGAATTGTTTTTTCAGTTCTTGAAAGACTTAAATCTTAGCCTTATAATGAAGTATGAAAATGAAATGGCCAGGAAATTAATGCCTGCAATTTTGCTGATGGTTTCTTTGCTCCTTTGAGCAAGTCACTGCTCCCTAGTAAATCAGTAAGAAAAGAGAAGCATGGCTAAAAATTAATAAAGGATTCTAGCAGGCTGGTTCAGAGTCTTGGAATTAACCACTTAACCCTTTTCATCCTCATTCCTAGCCCACTTTAATATATTCTTCGGGACATATGCACACTGTAGTGAAAATGTTAGGAATTAATTTTACTTAATAAGTAAATAGGGTTCATTTAATTACATATAGCAACTGGACTTGAGGTGATGCATTTGTTTATGTAACAAATTCCTCAGAATAAATTGGATTTTCAACCTGCCATTAAATCCATGGGGATTTGAACTTGTTCACTCCTTAAAAGCAATCAGCTATTTCTAAGTATAAAAGAGAGAAAGAAACTTATAATGATTCTCCAATACAAGATTGTGCAAAGATACTTTACTGAATAAGGTACCATCATTAAAATTACATTATATTTAACATGAATATATAGAAACAAGTGTGCTCAAAGCATCACAAATCCCAAATATATAGTTGCCTTACTATCATTTAAATATAGGTATATTACATTTCTATGAGCACTTAAGTTTTGTTTTATTCTGTCAAGTTTGACACCACCGTACCTCAGGAAAGTTGTGATTTCTCTATGTCGTTTATTGATTATTACCATCTAGACCAAAGGCCTTTTCTAATCCCTCTTCCTCTGAACTCCTATGGTGGTTACTATATACACAAGTCTTTGGCATTGCTCATGTGCCATCTTAAGCTGTTAAGTAGGGCTTGTTTTCCATGTTGCTATGTCTCATTCCCCAAACCACATTATAATCAATTCAGAAATGTTATTTGCCTTTGAATCTCCCCAGTTTTTAACAAAGTGACTGGAGTTAGAACATAAAGCTCTTTGGGGGAAGGGGCTTCATCTGATTTTTTTTCCAAGGTAACTCTGAGAACCTTACCCTGACACATCACATACACTTGATAATGGTTATTAAGTGGAAGAATAATCATTTTAATACCAGTTGTTCAAGAGATGTTTGTTAGGTTGAATACTACTACTTCCTAATCTACTATTTGCTGGACCTATGCTTTTAATTAATTTTCTAATAGCTGTGTGATTTTCATTAGTAATTCAAGACAAGTCCATGAGTTTGTGGCCTAGCACTGCCCTAGGATATGTGAAAGACCCAAACACACAAAAAAAGTAGAAATTACAGTTTCTATCTCAGAGAAATTCGTGCTTCATTCCCACTTCTCAAGTATTGTAGCCTTACTCTTCTTATTACACTCTTTTCTTATCCAAGCATGTCTTTGTAAGCCAGTTAATCTTCCCAAAGATCAGGGTCATTGCTTTACATAAGAATTTAACCGATATCAATTTGTACAGTGATGCAGCCAACCAAGCTCCCTCTTCCAGGAATGGGAACTAAGGAAAATCAAGCTTGTTTGCTTAGGTGTACATTTCAGCAGGTAGATATAGGAAGCAAGTCCCTTTGTGCTAAGATCATCAATTCTCAGAGATACCACTCAAAGAAGTTTTCCTCAGCACTTAAAATCCCCTCTTATTCTTCCCTTTAAATCTCATAGTTTAAGATGAGACTGCCCACTAGAATGAGACTCTTCATTTTATAAGATACTATTTCCGCAAAAGTCTGACAGTTTGTGCTGGTTTTTCCTGCTTTTTCTGTAAAACCACCAGACTTCTCCAGCAATAGATTTACAAGGAACACTTCCCTTTCTTTGCTACAAGGAAGTGCCTAGCAAGGAGTTCTTCCTCTAAACCTATTTTCAGAAAACCTCCCATTAGGAGGAGGAACGACAGTTCTTCCATTCTAATTTTCGGTTGGCAGCCGATGGCAGCACCAAATATTTATTTAGTTAACTCAGCAAACCCTTCTGTGTTTACTTGTGAGAGGGGCTCTCATACCACCTCAGTGGCTTGAACTCCAGGAGGTTACAGCTACAAGGCCATAAGAGTATGTGTTCATGACAAACTTTGATTGTCAGCTGCAATATGGGCAACTGTCTCTGACTCACTGAGTATTGGTACGTGAGAAAATAAGTTGGTTCTTGGTATGCAAATTAATAATGGGTGCAATTTTGGTGGGATTGTACTAAGGATTTACGTCAATTTCTAGGTGTACTATCTATCTTGGTATATGCCATCCAAATGAAGTCATTTTCTGAAGAGTTTTCTATTTTGTCTCTCTTTAAAAACAAAATGTACCATGAGTTGGCTGTTCAAGTAACAGAAAAATTTAGGACTTTTTAAAATAGAAACTTAATAGAAAACCAGACTTAAGGGTTTTTTTTTTTAAACAGGTCATGTGTATTCAACATTCATATTTAACCTGTAGATTCTGGTTATAGAATATATATTTTGCCACACTTCAGACTCAGAGTTTTCAAAGGAAAACTTAAAATCTTGCCCCCAAACTTGCTCCTATTTCTGATTTCTCTATTTCCACCATCTCTCCCAGCCACCTAGATTCAAAGTCACAGTTTACCTTAAATCATTCTTCTCAAGTGATCCCCATTTCTAACCATCTTCCAAATCTGGTAGATTCTACCACTCCATGTCTCTTACATGGAATATTAGCATGACCACATAACCCAAGTCATGCCTCACACTAATCCATTCTACCCAAAACTTTTAGTATTTCATGAGTGCCATTTGAACTGAATATAAACTCCTAAACCAGGTATTGAGGGGGCTTCCCAATTGAGCCAATCTACGATTTCATTCTTACTTACTACTATCTATAATCTTGTCCCAATAGCAGTAAAACCATAAACCCCTAAGATACATAACTCTGTACTTAATGACCCTTTGCTCATTCTGTTGTCTCAAGCTAAAACTTCTTCCAGCCCTTCAAAGGCTACCTCCCCCAGGAAGTCTTCTAAGATCACCCTGACCAGAGATACCCTCTCTCTGGAATCACTATACTATGGTGCTTGGGTGTCTCTCATCCTACAATTCCTATAGTTATTTATCAGCTCGATGTCTTCTTTGCCCCCACTAAATTGTCATTTCAGAAGGGCTAAGAACATGTCTTACTCATGTCCAAAGTCCCTGCAGTACACAAGACACTACCTTGCATATGGTTAGAGCTCAGCACATTCTAAAACTTTATAGTTTTTGTCTAAATAAGATACTGTTGGTTGAACTGCAGCAACATGGTCACCTTTATTGTACCCATTACTTTCAAATTTAAAAAAGTGTCTATTAGCCTCAAAAGCTATCATGGAAGGTAGTGAAAGCCCCTAATCAAAACAAAAGTTATCAGGTAATCCTTGACTAATGGCCCACATTATATGACTCATTTTAAAATATTTCAGTTCTTAATTTAAAATACTTCTAGCTCAATGTCAAAGATGGTTATAATTAATTTTTTAGTTGCTATTGGGAATATATGTAAAGGAACCTGAAAAAAAGTAACATTTGTCATTTTTAGAGGAGCTACTCTAAGGACATTGATACAGGCAACAAAAACAATACATTTATTACTAAGAACTGCTTCTCCAAAGTGAAAATAATGAGCAGCAGACGAGCACGAAGGGTTTTGCTATTATTGCTGTTGTGTGTTACACTATACTCTTAAAGTATCTGACAATTACAATGTTCAACTTCAGCATTTTATGGTGGACATGTCAACATGTTTTCAGCTCAAACAATGGAGCTCTCAACTAAAACTGTATTAAAAATAAGGACATTTATTATCTAACATAACAGAACGTGGATGAACTCAAAACTGAGGAACTCAGTGACACAATGATATTACATAGACCCATGCTCTTTCCATATCTCTATTTTGCCATCCACAGACTCTGCACCACTTTAAGGCTTGTGCCTCTTGAACTCACTGCTAGTAACTACTGGGGGTATATATTTCCCTGTTCACATCCAATGGGATTGGATGAAGGGGGTCTCTCCCCTCACCACGGAAAAAAAATCTCTCCTTTCAGTTTGATTTGCCAATTTAAGTTGATTACCCCAGGACAAATAGTTACCTCTAGAGAAACACCAGGCAGCAATTTGCTCAGGCTTAGGTTTCTAGAATAACTTCTAAAGAGGAGGGTAAAATTTCCACGATGGGCTAAGACTACCTAATACCATTTTGGGGGAAGTGTAAATTACTAAGAGTATATTGATGCTCTAAAACACACAAAAAAAGGAGGGATAAAATGAATGCCATGGAGTAAGTAATAATTGCAAATATGGACCACTATTACTGTTTAAACAATGAAGATGGTTGACTTCTTAAATCAAGAAACTACAGTTTTTCAGATATAAGAATTTAAAGAATTTGTACATTCACTGAATGAGATT
This sequence comes from Lepilemur ruficaudatus, assembly GCA_963574885.1. Classification (NCBI taxonomy): domain Eukaryota; kingdom Metazoa; phylum Chordata; class Mammalia; order Primates; family Lepilemuridae; genus Lepilemur; species Lepilemur ruficaudatus. The sequence goes on along the minus strand of CAUYRT010015720.1, from coordinate 4,543 downwards.
TTGTCACAAATAGGTATAGACAATTTCCCAAGTAAATCATCCCCAATGAAGACATGGGACATATTTAATGTAGATTGTAAATTCTATAAAATCAGGCACCATGTCCATCTTCCTCAGTGTTCTCACCGTGATGCCTGGCACAGGTGAGAAGTTCAAAACATTTTTCTGCTTGAACAGATAAACATAAAAATAGCTTTCATTAATGGACACTTGCAGAAGGACAGGGTATCACACTGAAGAGGAATCCTGGGTGACAGATTCATTTAACTATAAAAGGTATCAAAGGAAAGTTTTTACAAAACCAAGCTAACTCAATAAACAAAAATCATCCAGAAAGGTGCTGCTATGCTCCAAGCTAAAGACATTCTGTTACGCCAGCAAATGCCCACGATAATGTTGCAGTTAAAGGAATGTTATTCTATCTTTGTTTTTAAAAATGTTAGTATTCAAACCACTTCCAGCTATCCTTGTATAAAAGCTGAGCATTTGAGCCATAAACCCGGTTTTTATCTGGCATCTGCAAGTGCAATATTTTCTTTTCACGAGGTCTCCTATCAGAAGCCACTTCAGACATTCCCACAAAGACACTGCACAACACCACAGGCCAACCAGACAAAATGTACTTTCCTGGATTTCTCTGCAGTTTGATAATGCAAAAAAAAAAAAAGAGATTAAACCAAAGCTTTCCCCCTCTGAGCCATCATCTTTCTGTAGACGTTTTGAACAAATGTGGCCCAGCTGTTTCACTGACCTTCCAGGACACTGGGACTTCCCATTTCCAAATGCCATGAAGCAGTCCAAGAAAGAGTGCTTCTTTAAATTTGCCTTTTTCCAACGTTCCTGTGGGAAGAAAACATTTTTTTTTTTCCAAATCAGCCTTATATAAATAAGCTTAACTTTATTTCTCTAGGCTAAAAATGACCTTGTACAGCTAATCCTTGCGTATAAAGTTGCAGGGTTGTTGGTAATTTTTTCCAACTTGTTATTAATATCAGACACAATTGTGTTTCTGGAACATGAACTTATAAATAAAAAGGTTTAAAAAGAATTCTGTTAAGTGGTAAATGTAAATGATAATGTAAATCAACCACAGAATTGACCTAAGAAGAGAAAGATTATTTATAATAATGTCTCAGGCTCCATCATAAAATTGCTCTTGGTAGTAAATTTAGTAATAAGGTACTCACAGCCCTGCCTACTGAAGAAAGGTTGGGATGCAGAATTAATACATCTGGATGCCACTTTTGACAGTTTTACCTAAAGGCAGAGAATGGACTAAATGACCTCTTAAGATTGTGTTCAGCCCTGTAACTTCCCAAACCTAAGAAATAGCAGATCACAGTGTTAAATTACTTTATTTTTATTTTTCGTACTCCTTGGAAACCAACTACAGAAGCAACTGCCTAAAGAATATGAAATAAGTCTTCTGTCAGAACCAGGCATATTTACCTTAACATGCCCTCTGATTTCATATAAAATTTATTTTAAAGTTGGGGACGTTTATTCCAAACACTTTTCTATCTGGTTGGTGAATGTTGTACTATCCATATTGCAAATATAATCTATACTCTGTAGCAAATTTTGTACTTACTTTCTAGGCAAATATGGCTGCTTAATGAGATAGTCCTAGTTAATTTCTGAATTCACACTTTCTGGCATAAAAAGCATACTGTATATTGCAAAACGTAACTTACGGGTTTGAACAGTTCAGGTTCAGGAAAATACTTTGGATTTCTATGCAGCCAAAATGGAGACAACATCAACAAGTCACCAGAAGGAATGATGTAATTCTGTGATAGAAGAAAATCAATTCCAAGTCATTTTTTTTAATATGCTTTACGAAGAGTTTGGGTCATTAAAAATAATGCTACAATTATATTGTGGTGAAGGCTTACACCATTTTATAATTGATGGCAAGAAAATATAATTCTATACTGAACGGGCCTTTCCAATTTTCAACTTAGGGTATGTCTGATTCCTAATTCTGGTTATGTTACGTGTACATATATATTTGGTTACATAGAGGGAAATACTAGTGAAATGTCAAAATCTTAGAAACTAGTATTAGTCCATTCTAATGCAGCTTTGATGTTTGATATTAGGGTTTTCAGCAAGTGTTCTTAATGATAGAAACACAGTGGATCCCCAGATTGTAAAACAGAAAAATCTAACTCCGAGACAGGGGCAATAAACATGGCAGTACTGAAGACAGGGGCAGTGGGTGCCCTACCCATGGGGACATTGATGATGGTGTCAGGGCAGGGGCAGTGGATTCTTTTTTGATTTTTTTTTAAGTCCAGAAGTAGCTATTAGGGGAGAAAAATTTGAAGACAACTGGTCAGGAAGACATAGGAAAAAAGCAAATGTACATTTACTTGGTTGGTTTGTGTTTGCAGTCATAGTGGTTATGGGACTGAGGATAAGCAGTGTGTCTCCTCAAGCAGCAGAGTCCGTATTATCCTTTCCAATTCATGTTATAATAGGTTCTTATGATTTATAGACTATCCTAAGAACTAAAAACCATTTCATAAATGGCTACTTACTCTTTCATTGGGTAGAATTAAACCATAATTAATTTAATCATTCCTTACCTTTTTTCCTATATAAATAATGTCACCATAAGCATTTTCTTCCACAAAGCATTTTTCATATAAATTATTTTAACATAGACATATGGCATGATGGTTCAACACCCAAAGCAATGAACATATACATGGTTATCAACAGAATGAAGAACAAAAAATATATTATCATCTCAATAGATGCAGAAAAAACATTTGATATAATTAAACATCCCTTTAATGATAAAAACTCTCAACAAACTAGGCATAGAAGGAACATACCTTAAAATAATAAAGGCCCAAACACAATAAATTCACAGCCAACATCACACTGAATGGGGAAAAGTTAAAAGTCTTTTCTCTAAGAACTGGAACAGGACAGGATGCCCACTGTCACCGTTCCTATTCGACATAATACTATCCAGAGCAATCAGGTAAGAGAAAGAAATAAAAGGCATTCAAATTGGAAAAGAGAAAGTCAAATTGTCCCTCTCTGCTGATACGATGTTATATCTAGAAAAACCTAAAGAGTCCACCAAAAAACTCTTATATTTGATAAGTGAATTCAGTAAAGTTGTAGGATCAATGTACAAAAATCAGTAGCATTTCTATATATCAATAATGATCTAGCTAAGAAAGGAAGCAAGAAGAGAATTCCATTTACAGTAACTGTAAAAAAAAATACCTAGGAATAAATTTAACCAAGGAGTAAAAATTTCTCTACAAGGAAAACTAGATAAGACTGATGAAAGACATCGAAGATTACACAAATGGAAAAACATCCTATGCTCATGGATTGGAAGAATTAATAGCACTAAAATAACCATACTGCCCGAAGCAATCTACAGATTCAACAAGATCCCTATCAAAATACCAATATCATTCTTCACAGAATAAGAAAAAAACAATCCTAAAATTCATATGGAATAAAAAAGAGCCCAAATAGCAAAAGCATTCCTGAGCAAAAAGAATAAAACTGGAGGCATCCCAGTGCCTGACTTCAAAATATATCAATGGCATGGGATTTGTATAAAAATGGACACTTAGACCAATGAAACAGAATAGAAAGCCCAGAAGTAAAGCCACATATCTACAGCCAACTGATCTTTGACAAAGCCAATAAGAACTCACATTAGGGAAAGGACACTCTCTTCAATAAACAGTGCTGGGAAAACTGAATAGCCATATGCAGAATAATGGAACTGGAGCCCTATCTCTCACCATATACAAAAATCAACTCAAAAATAATTCTTCACTTTGTATGGAACCAGAAAAGACTTCGTATAGCCAAAGCAATCTTAAGCAAAAAGAACAAACTGGGAGGTATCAGTCTTCTAGAGTTTAAGCTGTACTATAAAGCAATTATGATCAAATCAGCCTTTTATTGGCACAAGAACAGAAGCATTGATCCTTGGAACAGGACTGAGAATCCAGAGATGAATCCATCTGTATACGGTAACCTAATTTTGATAAACCTGACAAAAATATACACTGGGGAAAAGAATCTCTTTTCAATAAATGGTGCTGGGAAAACTGGATAGCTACATGCAGAAAAATGAAACTGGATCCGTATCTCTCACCTCTCACAAAAATACACTCAAGATGGTTAACAGACCTAAACTTAAGGCATGAAACCTTAAGAATCCTAGAAGAGGATGTTGGGAAGACCCTTTCTGACATCGGCTGAGGCAAAGAATTCCTGAAGAAGACCCCCAAAGCAATTAATGCAGCAACAAAAATAAACACATGGGATCTGATCAAATTAAAAAGCCCCTGCACAGCCAAAGAAACTATCACTAGAGCAAATAGAAAACTTACAGAATGGGAGAAAATATTTGCTCTCTACACCTCCGACAAAGGTCTGATAACATGAACCTACCTAGAACTCAAAAGAATTAACAAGAAAAAAAAATCAAACAACCCCATTTGTAAATGGGCAAAGGAGATGAACAGAAACTTCTCCAAAGAAGACATAATAATGG